>JAQZBX010021980.1:0-31871 GCA_029593785.1 Cabassous unicinctus | reverse complement strand
ACAACAAAAATAAAAAAACAAACAAATGAACACAAAAAAACCCTATTCCTTAGTAGGTACCTCTCAACCTCTCTATCCTTCCGTTGCAACTAATCTAGTTCTGCCTCTGTAATAGGAAAGATTATAAGGGCTGCATTAAACCATTTAATCTTCCCCCCAAAAACATATGAGGCAGCTATTAATATCTTCATTCTATGTGTGAGGAAATTGAGGCACAGAATGTTAAATTCATTTTGATCACACAGCCCGTAAGTGCAGGGAGCAGAGGTTTGGATCTGTGCTGCCTGCCTCCAGAATCCATAACCTTAACCATTATACAAGGCAGTCTCTTGCTGTGATTTACTGATGAGCTGTAAGTGACTTGGAATTACTGGAGCCAGAAACACAGAGACACTGACAAAAGGCAGATCTTGACTTTGTATGTCTTGTTAAGGAATTTAGACAGGTGATTCTCAATTCTCTATGGTGAAGGGCCATTTTACTTTATTTTTATTATTTTAAAAATAAAGTCTCTTGTGGATGATATGTTAATAATATATAAAATTACATGCTTGGCTAGTCAATGTCAAATTGCTGTAAGGTTTCTAAATTCTTACTCTCAATTTCTGTACTTTCCTGATCACAAATCAATTTGTGGATCAGCACTTTGACTTTCATTGGTTAGAGTTTTTACCTTACACTTTGTGTGTAATCAAGGGATCTAACCATTCTGATGGTCAGGTCAGCATTTTAGGTGTTGGTGTTTCTGTGGAGAATGGATTAGGGCAGGGGTTCTTAATCTTTTTTGTTCCACGGACCCCTTTGCCAGTCAGGTGAAAACCATAGACCCCCTACTAAGTGTACACTATACTGTGTATTATTTAATAAATATATCACACCCACACCAATACGTCCCCACAAGAGTAACTTTTTGAATTTCAATTCAAGCTCATGGACCCCTTGTTAAAAATTAGATGATGGCAAGACTGAAAACAGTGGGCCCAGTAAGAATCAATGACTGTAATGCAGGCAAAAGGTGACTAGAACCTGAACTGGGGCTGTGGTTTTAGCAATGAATAATGAGCTGGATGTGAGAAACACAAAGGAACTAAAGCTGGCCTGGACCCAGGGGCACACATCCCCCATCTTCAGTTCCACTAAACAGATTTTAAAGAGTATTTACTCAACTTTTCTAAATTTAATTTTTTTAAAACATCAAACATGGAAGGTAACACACTTTGTACTTCTTAACTCAAAACCAATGTTTTTCTCTTTGAAATATGAAGGCATTTTGTTTAAGTGAGGCTCCTTTGGACCCAGGTTCAGGTAGCAGCAAGACTGACTGGGCTGAGGAAGGTAGGATGACCCAGAAGCCTGGCAGAAGGCAAGGTATCATTCCCTCACTGAACAGACAACTTGTGTGGAAACATGGGAAGAGGCCAAGGGTTAGTTACTTGAGGAACGAGCCCTCAGTGGTAAAATACAGGGGACCCAAGAAGCTGAGGCTAATATCCAAAGAAATGAGTGGGTATGTCTGTCTGAGCAGAGGACCAGCAAGCAATTGATGTGGAGCTACAGCAGACAATGAGAAGAGGCCCAGAGAGGTAGTGCTCTGTAGTAGGGAGGCAGGGAATGCGTACTTAAAACTAGTCACAATGTCAGGGGTTATGGCTTGGACAATGGGATACCAAACAAACACTTCTTTGTGGAGGAGAAAGGATAGGAATTCATTTCTTGAGGATGTCAATTCAGGTCAAGGGAATGATCACTTTAAGGATGTGCCTAGCTCCTCACTAAATGCTTTATATATACTCTCATTTAATTCTCACAACAAATTTGCCAAGTAGAGAATACCCCTATTTTGAGAAAACTGAGACTAAGACATGTTAAGAAATTTGCCTAAATTCACACAATAAAAAGGCAGTAAAACTCCTTTTTTTCCCCCCAGGACGCTGTGGAATACACATTCCTCAGTTCCAAGGTGGTGAACCACTGACCCTAGAGTTTCTTTACGTGAGGAGAGCATGGAGTGCTCTCTGGGGGCAATCATTCAATTTTGAACTTCATAAATCTCTAAAAGCCCATGGAAAATTATTGAAATTTCAGAATTTTTTTCTTTTAACAAATATTTATTGATCCATGTTTATGTGTCAATAAATGGGTATTGTTTCAGGCACTTGGGATGTGTATTAGTCTGCCAAACGGGTAATGATGCAAAGTACCAGAAGTCTGTTGGCTTTTATAAAGGGTATTTTTTTGGGGTAAAAGTTTACAGTTACAAGGCCCTAAAGAGTCCAACTCAAGGTTGCTTTCTCACTGAAGTCAGTTGCCACATGTTGAAGCAAGATGGTTGCTGATCTCTGTCTGCTCTCTCAGGGCTTCCTATATCAGTCTCAAGCATAGGGCTCATTTGTTTCCAGGCTTCCTCAGCTGCTCAGTTGCAAACTATCAGTTGAATGGCTCATTTCTTCCTGGGGCCCCAAGATCAAGCATGACAGATCTCTCTTTTTCCCCCTGCTTCTTCTTGAGTGAGTGTCCATATATATAGGCCCACCAAGGGGACAGTGACTCAACCTGAGTCACACCTTACTGACATGGTTGAATCAAAGCCCTAATCTTAGCAGGTAATTTAATGAAGGGCCCCTCAACTGAATCCAATAAAATCAAAGGGTATCACACCCAGAATAGATAGTTTATAAACATTATCTTTCTCTTTTTGGAATTCATAAATAATCTCAAACTGCCACAGCATGTGAATGAAACAAACTCAAATTTCTGCAATTCTAATGAGGAAAAGATACACACAGAAATAAATGTAATGAACAAGTAGTCAATATATTATGAAGGAATAAGCTAATGGAAAAAATCAGGGTCTTGGGTATCAGAATTACAATTTCAAATAGGATTTTCATGTAAGCATCATTTAATAGTTGACATTTAATCAAAAACTTATGTCATCCCTGTACTCAAAGACTATCTGCAAGGCACATAAAGCTGTTTTCAAATTACTATTACACTTTTCATGAAGGACAAATATTTGTGGGATTTTTTTCAGCCAGTGGTGTCAACCTCTGTCTGTTGTAGCCTGTTCAGGGTCAGCACTAGTGACCAGATACATACAATGCAGTCCTGCATTGGGGTTGAACGAATGAGAAAAGGTCTGGAAGTCCTTTGGGAGTGCTTCCTCACTGGTGAGTGGGCTTCAAAAGTAATCATTGACTCTGTGAAATGAAATTTTAGGAGATTGTGTGAATCTTATGTTGCAGTCTTCCTAAATAAATCCATGCTGCTTGGCCTAGCCACATGATTTGACTTCTGTTCAGTCCCCTGAGGGATGCCTTTGCCTGATTTATATTCTGACATCCATATGATGCAGAGGACCACAAGAGCTGAGCAGTGCCTGTCACTGTTTTTAAACATGTTCCCTTGGTATTTGTCTTGATTCCTTTAAGAGTAAATAAATATTTTGGGAGAGATTTTTTTTTCCTGTATCACAACACTGTCAACTGTATCTAATGAATTCTCACGACCGTGGAGAATATATTTTTTCCCCGCTTTGGTACCCATCAAAATAGAAAGACTCCCAGAAAATATTGTAGACATAAAGTACAGTCTGAATACACCAAAACAGATGTTTCATAAACAGGCTTTTCTTAATCAAATATGGTGTGCCATGTACAGAAATCAGAGGACTTGAAAAAAGCCACAACTACAGATGCTTCATTGAGCTGAAATGCCTGTGCATCCTGGCTTGTTAACAGAGTTTAGCAGATTGTGTGCTCTTTCACCCTGTTACATGCCTAATAAAGTAATAAAAATGTATGAGAGAGAGAAAAAAAAAGACTCTGATTTGTGAAACAAAATGTCTGCTGAATTATAATAGTTTCTGAAGATACAGCTACATTTTGTACATTATTTAAGCTGCAACAAACTAGCATTTTTGTAGAGAACTAATGTATAAATACATGCAGGCAAGTTTTATTTAAATGCTTCTATATACTTTTGCCATAATACACACACACACACACACACACACACACACTCATGATTAAGGATAAAGTTTTGTTTCCAGAGTAATTTTTCAATAAAATGACTAACTGTTCTATTAATAGATCTCTAAATATGCACACACACACACACAGATTTATTAAGAAAACCGCCAGAAACATTTAGAAAAGAATTTTAAATAAATGAAATCTTTTGTTAATATGTCTCATTATTGAGCCACTGCTTTGTGAGAACAAAGTGATATGTATTATTACACATGAAAACACTTTGCAAATGTTGGCACAATTTTCAAACTCTTAACAATAACTTAATGCAGCTCATGAAATTTTGTATCATGATCTCTTCAGTTTTTAATGCATTTTCATGAATGTTGCTACTGCATTAGGTTCACCATATTAAGTTAATAAAGAACAGAAGAGTTATTGCTTAATATTTTTTCTAAAGTGGGCTGAATGGATCATAGAGGCTGACTGACTTCCTGCTGTGGAGTGATCTATTGTAACTACTCATGTCAAGTAGATTTTTCTTATCATTAAAGAGTTACAAATAAAATTGTATTTAAATATGCATGAAATAAAATAACTCTTTTTCTTTTTTCCATCTATTTCCAGCCTTCAACAACATGTAGGAAAAACCTCAAGTAGGTAATTCATGTTTCTTTTTTTTGTTGTTGTTGCAATCTTTCTCTTAGATAGGTTTGATTGAAGGTTATTATTATATTTCTACCATGTGTGTAAATCATCTTTTTTTTGAAATAGGGAATTAGACATTATTACATTTAAATCATGCTTGTATATCCATATCTTGGAGGAATTAAAGATTTATATATGAAGTATTTTGTTGGGATCCTTTCATCCCTTAACTACTTATCTACCTACCATTTTTTAAAAGATACTTCTATAAATTTCATGGTGGACTATGATTATTTTACTACTCTATACATTTAAAATTTTAGAAATGATTATTTTTATGAACTTGTTATGAATGCACATGCTCACTGGAAAACAAAAAACTCCACAAAAATCCCTTTAGAATAGGCAAAACAATCAAATTGAAATAATGTATTATTTCATCACTTAGGAATAATCACTGTTAAAGTTTGCTATATATCATTCCAAAATTTTTTATTATATACATTATAAATATATATGTTAGATATAGATATATTTCTAATATTTATTCATATTTATATAATGATATATATTTATGATAAATATACATATAACTGTATGTACTTGTATATCACAAAAATGGTTCATGGTATAAATATAATTTTATAATGTATGCTTTTTCATTTTTGACATGGTGAAATATAATATCCCTTGAATAGAGATAATATAATTAACTTAATGAATGCTTTGTTTGACATTAGTTTATTTCCAAGATTTTCTTATTATAAAATATTTTAATGAATATCTTTATTAGTTTCCTATGGCTAGCAAATTACCACAAACCAGCTGGCTTAAAATAACAAAAATTTATTCTTATACTTCTGGAGGCCAGACATCCAAAATCAAGGCCTGGCAGGGTTGGTTCCTTCTGGAAGCTTGAAGGGAGAATCTGTTCCACGCCTCTCTTGTAGCTTCTGGTAGTTGTCAGCAATCCTTAGTGGTCCTTGGTCTGTAGACACATTACTTTAATCTCTGCCTTCATCGTCACATGGCCTTTTTCTCTGGGTCTCTGCATGTCTTCTGCTTCTTTGTTCTTATAAAGATGCCTGTCATTAAAATTATGGTCCATCCTAATCCAGGATGATCTCATGTCGAGATCATTAACTTAATCACATATACAAAGGTCCTTATTCTAAATAAGATCATATTCTGAGTTCCCAAGTAGATGTATTTTTTGTGGGAACATTTTTCAACCTACTGCGATATCCTGGTACACATATCTCTCTGTATCTCGTGCAGATAAACTCTTCAAAGTAGAATACTAGGGAGGTAGGGTGAGAAAATATATTAAAATAGTTTCTTTTTAAATATTTGAAGTAAGTTTTACATCTACTGAAATGTACAGATCTTAATTGTGCAATTCAATGAGATTTGGCCAATGTGAGTTTTGATGCAACATCACAGATAACATATAGAATATTATCAAGACACCAGAAATTTTTCTTATACCCAATTTCAGTTAGTCCCCTGCCCTGCATGGGCACCGTTTTACTGGTATCTGTCACTATAGATTAGTTTTGTGTTTGAAATTCACATAAATGGAAAATTATAATATATATGTTTGTTTTTTATTTTGAGTTTTCTGAGCCTTGGCACTATTTTTTTTAAACAAATCAATTTTATTGATACATATTAATAAAGCATACAATTCATCAAAAGTGTGTAATCAGTGGTATTTGGTATAATCACATAGTTGTGCATTCATCCCTTCTATCATTATTAGAGCATTTTCATTATTTCAATAATAATAACAAAAAAACAGACAAATAAGAAAATTCCTCACCTCTCAATCTCTCTATGCTTCCCCCACTGTACATAGCTGTTGCTTCTAGCTGTTCTATCCAAAGTGTATAATCAATGGCTTTTAACATAATCACAATATTGTACATTCATCATCTAAAAAATTTTAAAACAATTTCATTACCCCAAAAAGAAAGACTCCACACCCTTTAGCATTCCTTGTTTACACCTATATAACCATGAATCTCCTTTCATCTTTATAAATTGATTTATATTTGCATTTTATATAAATGGAATCATACAATATGTGGTACTCTGTGTCTGGTCTCCTTCACTTATTATAATTTTTTTTGTCTGATATTAATATTTTATACTATTAATTTACATTTGTTCAGCTTCAAAGAAAAATGGTCTTATATATGCAATTCTCCCATATTCATATTTCACATAATATATTTAGTTCATAATAGGGCAATCATATAGTATTTGTCCTTTTGTGTCTGGCTTGCTTCACTCAACTTTGATGTTCTCCAGGTTCATCCATGTTGTCATATGTTTCAAGACTTCATTTCTTCTTTCCCCTGCATAATATTCCATCGTGTGTATACTTCACAATTTGTTTATCCTCTAGTCAGTTGATGGACACCTGGCTAACATGAATAATACTGCTATGAACACAGGTGTGCAGATATCTATTCATGTCACTGCTCTCAGTTCTTCTGGGTATATACCTAGCAATGGTATTGCTGGGTCCCATGGCAAGTCTACATTCCCACCAGCAGTGATAGAAGAACAAAGTTGGAGGACTCTCACTTCAGGACTTAAAGCATATTATTTAGCTACAGTGGTAAAGAAAAAAAAAAAAAAAAAGCATTGTACTGGCGTAAGGACAGACAGATTGCCCAATGGAACCGAATTGAGAACTCAGAAATTGACCCTCCCATCTACAGTCAAGTGATTTTTGCCAAGGTGTTAAGCCCACCCAACTGGGCCAGAACAATTTGTTCAGCAAATGGTGCTGGTAGAACTGGATAACCATATCCAAGAGAAACAAAGAAGTCCCCTATCTAACACCTTATGCAAAAATTAACTCAAAATGGATCAAGGACTTAAATATAAAAACAACAACCATAAAACTCCTGGAAGAAAATGTAGGAAAACATCTTCAAGATCTCGTGGTAGGCGTTAGTTTCTTAAACCTTACACCCAAAGCATGAACAACAAAAGAAAAAAGATAAATGGGACCGCCTCAAAATTAAACACTCTTGTACCTAAAAGAACTTTGTTAAAAGGGTGACCTGGCAGCTGACTCAATGGGAGAAGATATTGGCAATCATATATCTCATAAGGGTTTAATATCCTTGACATTGAAGGAGATCATACAACTCAACAATAAGACAAATTATCTGATTAAAAACTGGGCAAAAGACTTGAAAAGATAATTGCCCAAAGCAGACCAGGGAGCTGAGGTAGCACAAGAGACTGAGCACCTCTCTCCACTCTTGAAGGTCCCAGGATGTGTTCCTGGTGCCACCTAAAGAGAAGACAAGCAGACACAGAAAAACACACAGAGAGCGGACAGTGAACGCAAAACACCGAGGTGGGGGGCGGGGAGAAGGGGAATAAATAAATAAATCTTAAAAAAAAGAAAAGAAATGGCAAAGAAACATATGAAAAAATGTTAAACATCACTATTGATTAGGGAAATGCAAATCAAAACTGCAGTGAGATATCATTTCACACCTTTTAGATTGGCCGCTATTAAAAAGCCGGAAAGCTATAAATGTTGGAGAGGATGTGGCGAGATAGGAACCCTTGGCACTATTGACGTTTTCAGACCAGAAAATTCTTTGTTGTGAGTGGCTGTCTTACACATTGCAAGATGTTTAGTAGCATCATGGCCTCTACTCATTAGACACCAGATGCAGCCCTTCTGTTGTGACAACCAAAAGTGCCTCTGGCAATTGCCAAATGTGTAGGGTGGGTGAGGTGAGGACAATGAAATTATCTCCAATTGAGAATTACTGCTCCAGCTTCTTTCATTCAAAATAATAATTTAAACATTATTCTTGTGGCTGTGTATATCAGTAGTTCATTATTTTTTATTGTCCAGTAATAATCTATATTATAAACATACTCAATTTGTCTCTCCATTATCCAATAGAAGATTGTTTGGGTTATTTCCAGCCTTTAATTATTATAAAACTGTGAAACCAATTTTGTACCAAGACTTTTGGAGGACATATTTTTATTTCTTTTGAATAAATACCTGGAGTGAAATATTTGGGTCATAGGTGATGTTTACCTTTATTGAAAACAGGCAAATGGTTTTCTAAATTTCACCATTTTGGCATGCCCTATCAACAATGTATGAGAGTTCTAGTTTCCCACATGACCACAACATTTTTTCTTTTTAATTTTAGCCATTCTGGTGTTTCTGATTGTGCTTTAGGCTTTCATCTTCCCTATGTATAATGAAGTTGAGAACCTTTTAGAGTTCTTGTTGGCTATTCATGTATCTTGTGTTTTTTTTAAGTTTCTATACAACATTTGCCTATTTAAAATGTTTTTGTCTTTGATTTTAAATTTGTGGGAATATTTATATTCTCTATATATGTACTTTGCTAGATTAATATCTGCAAATATTTTCTCCTAGTCTATGTATTGCCTTTCATATTCTTAGTGGTATTTTTGATGAGCAGAATTTTAAATTATGAAGTTCATGTAATTTTTTCTCTTTGGTGGTTGGCATTTTTTGAATAATTTCTAAGAAATTTTTGCCTATTGCAAGCTTGTGAAGCTCTTCTATATTTTCTTTTAACTTTCTAGTTTTAGTCTATATATTTAAGTCTATAATACACTTAAAATTAATGTTTGTGTAGGGTATAAGATGGGGTTTGGGTCCATTTTTGTTCTTATGAATATATAGTTGTTCTAGCACCATTTGTTGAAAGAATTTTCCTTTCCTGTTGAATTGTTTTTGATGCCTTGGACAAAAAGCAATTGCTCATATATGTGTAGCTATTATTCTGGATGCACTAGTTTTTTCATTGCTATATTTGTCTTTCCTTATGCCAATACCGTACTGTTTTAACTACTGTACCTTCATAGCACTTCTTGAAATCAGGTAGTGTAAGTTCTCCAGCTTTGTTTTTCCATTTTAAGATTGTTTCCTCCATTCTAGATTCTTTGCATTCCTCTATAAATTATGGATCAACTTGTCAATTTGCATAAAAAGTCTGTGGAATTTGATTGGGATAGACTTAAATATATAGAACAGTTTGGTTGGAATTAACACCTTTCTAAACAACATACTATATCATAATATAATATGCTTCTGTACCTAGAGATTTAAAAATTATGTAGAGGAAAATTTTGTAGTTTTCACTGTGGAAATGTACATATTGTGTTAAAATTATTCCTAGGTAGATTATGTTTTTATGCTATTTTAAGTTATTTTAAAACATTTTATTTTTCAAATGTTTCTGCTATTGTATAAAAATAAAATTGATTTTTGCATGTGGTTTTTGTAAATTTAAATTTACTACATTCACTTATAATTTAAAGTGGTTTTTTTTTGTAGTTTCCTTAAGATTTTCCAAGTATGCAACCATGTTATCTACAAATAATGATGGTTTAACTTCTTCCTTTCCAATCTAAATGACTCATTTATTTTTCTTGCTTATTGCACTGAATAGGATGTCCTATACAATGTTGGATAGAATTGGTAAAATGAGATATCTTTACCTTGTCCCCAATCTTCAGGAAAACATTCCATATTTCACCATAAAGTATGATACCAGTTGTAGTTTTTCTTAAAAGATCTATATCAATAAAGGAAGTTTGAATTTTGTCAAATGCTTTTTCTTCATGGATCATATTGTTTCCCCCTTTAATATTTTAATATTGTGGCATAAATTTATTAGATTTTGAATGTTAACACAATATTGCATCCCTTGGATAAAACCAGTTCATCATGGTATACTGTTATATTCAATTTGCTAATATTTTGCTAAGGATAGTTTATCTATATTCAGGATTAATGTTAGCCTGTAATTTGCTATGTTTGAGATATCTTAGTCAAGATTTGGTATCTGAATTATGTGACTCCATAAAACAATTTGGGAATTCCTTCTCTAGTATTTGAAAGGGTTTATGTAAGATTGGCATTGTATTTTCAATAATTGTTTGGTAGGTTTCATAAGTGAAAGCATTTGGACTTACTTTGAGGGAATATTTTTGATAAATTCTAATTCTTTAATAGATATACAGCTATTCAGATTTTATATTTCTTTTTTGTGGAATTTTTAGTATCATGTGTTTTCCAAAGAATTATCCATTTCAGTTAAGATTTCAAATTTGCTAGCATAACATTTTATAATATTTTATTATTAGCCTTTTAATATCTGTTGTATCTCTAGTGATATCCTTAGTGGTAATTTATGGTTTTTCTCTTCTTTTTTTCTAGATCAGTCATGCTCTGTGTTTACCAAACAGCCTTTTTTTTTTTCTTTCTTTCTAAGAAGTTACCGGTTGACTTTGGTAATTGTTTCTATTGCTTGACATTTTCTATGCCATTGGTTTCCACTATTATCTGTATTATTTCATATCTTCTGCTTTGTGTTTAATCTGCTCTTCTTTTATTAATTACTTATGGAGATTACTTAGATGATTTATTTTATTTCTCTTTTTAATTTATTTTTAATTTTTTATTATTGTTATTTTTAAAGAAGCTTTAGATTACATAAATGTTACATAGAAAATATAGGGGATTCTCATATACCTTACCCGCTTTTTCTTCCACACTTTTCCCCATTAACATCATCTTTCATTAGTGTGGTACATTTGTTACAATTGACGAACACATATTGAAGCTTTGCTACTAACTAATCATAGTCTATAGCTTACTTTATGTTTTATACTTTGCACTGCACAATTTTATAGATTTTTGACAAAATATATAATGGCCTGTATCCATCATTGTAATGTCATGCAGAACAATTTCAGTGTCTCCAAAATGCACCCTGTTACACCTATTTTTCCTTCTCCCTCCCCTCAGAACCTCTGGTGACTACTACCTTTATATCAATGTTAAACGTTCTTCCATTACTGGAATAATAATAAATTTACTTTAGTCCATATTTGCAATCCCCCCTTATGCTTGTTCCTTCCTCAGTCTTGAGGATTTGGGAAGGTGATGCCCACTCTGCTTCTGATTGAGAGGGGGCTTAGATACCATGTTGCAGATGGGTGAAACTGTTTTGCTCTCAGTTGTAGATTCTCTCTGTTTTTTGGGATGGGTGTTGTCTATCATCAACCTTTTGTTAGTTGTCTTGGGTGAGTCCGGTGAATTGGAGGGTAGATGATGGCTGCAACTCTGCTGAGATTCAGGGCTGAATTGGCATATGAACAGACTGGAAATTTAAGTCTCTGGGACATGTATTTAATGGGTATAGTGCTAATTATAGGTTAAAATAAAAGGGGCATAAAAACTATGTGCCAGAAAATTATAAATAAGTCCAACTCTGATAGATTGGGGGTTAGGTTATCATATATTCCAAGAAGGCAAAATGACAGGGTGCTGAATTCCTGGGGTTGTCTGCCCTGCCTATAGTGTCCAGATGTCTCTTGAGCCCTCAGGAGACCCTTGCTTGAGGCACTGTTTACTGTGGCAGTCAGTGAGATCCTTCTGAGATGTGCAAAAGCACAACCTCTGGAATGACCCCTTGACTCACTTTGAAATCTCTTAGCCAGAAAAACCCCTTTGTATTTAATATTTCTGTCTTTTGTTCAAGGTCTTTTTCCAAATGCTTTGCTAGTTGGTTCTTGGTAATAATCCCTTGGTGCCAGGGACACTCATCCCTGGGAGTCATGTCCCATACGGGGTGCGGGGGGTGGTGGGGGGTGGTGATATAGTGAGTGTATATGCTGAGTTTGTCTGAGAGAGAGCCACATTTAAGCAATGAGGAGGCTTTCAGGAAGTAACTCCTAGGCAATATATAATACTAAGCTAAGTTTCAATTTCACAAGAACAGGGTTCACAAGTACAAGCATCAATATCAAGGGCCTGGCATATCCGTGTCCTCCTTTGCTAGGCAATGCCCATGTACTCTAGGGATTCTTGCCACTCCATTAGAGAATGTAGCAGGACTCCCCAGGGTGGGAATTCTATATTCTTTCGGTTATTGTGTGGGTGTCCATCCACCAAGACAACACCCCATGACCACTTGAATGTACTGCTATTCCATAGTGGCATGTCCCAGGTGCACCCTCTCCACATATCCCCCTACCATTGACACCCCACACCAGTGTAGATTATTTATTTTAACCCTTTTTTCATAACTAATATAATAATTTAGAACTTCAATTTCTTTTTAAGCACAGCTTTGGCAAAATCTCTCTAATTTCCCTTTTGATTTCAAAATATTTGGGAATGTTTAGATACTGTATTCTCATTGGTATCTAGTTTATTCCATTGTTGCCAGAGAAAAGACTTTATAATACATCTTTTGAAATTTATTGCGACATTTTATGGTTCACCATATGGTTTATCTTGGTAAATGTCCCCCCCACACTTGGAAAGTCTGTGCATTATATAATTATTTTTGGGATGGTGTTTTTTACAGTAACAATTAAGTCAAATTAGTTGATAGCATTGCTCAAATCTTCTATATCCTTCTTGATTTTTCCCCGACTTATCTATCAGTTACTGAGATTAATGTTAACTTTCCAGCTATGTTTGTGATATTTGTCTTTTTATCCCTTTGGTTTAGTCGGTTTCTGATTTATTTGTTTTGAAGTTATATTACTAAGTGCACAGTCATTTAGATCATTATGTTTGTCATGAATTTACACTCTTATCATCATGAAATGTCCCTCTTTATCTCTGAAAAAACTATTTGTCTAATTTAACTGATTGTAAAAACTATCCTTTTACTTTCAATTTATCAGTGTTTTAATATTTATAGTGCTTCTCATATAGATGATATATAGATGGGGCTTTCTTTTTAGTCCAGTTTGTCCATCTCTGCCTTCTAATTAGAGTATTTAACCCATTTATATATAATGTAATTATTAATATATTTGGGCTAAGAGTCCTATATTGATATTTGTTTTCTATTTGTCCTATGTCTTATTTCTTTTTTCCTTCATCCCTGCCTTCTTTTAGGCTAACAAACATTTTTTTCCTATTATTCCATTTTATTTTTTCTATTGACTTTTAAAATATAATTCTTTCCATTATTTTTGTGTGCATATGAGTGTGTGTGTGTGCTTACCCTAGAGATTCATTATGCAATCTTAACTTATTACAGTCTATTTGGGATTTATATTATATCAATATAGAGTTGCAAGAAACTTTAAACAATATATTTCCATTTATGACCTCTTGCCTCCTCTGCCTTTATGTGATTATTGCCAGATTTTACTTATACTTAAGTTATTAACCCTATGATACAAAACTATTACTTTTTGCTTATACACATTCTATGAGCTTTTGAGAACATTTATAGAAGTAAAAATATAATTTTATATGTTTAGCACATATTTACCATATCCTGTGCTCTTCATTCCTTTCTGTGCATCCAAGTTTCTGTCATCATTTTAAGAACAACCTTCAAGGTTTCTTGTAATGCAGCTGTTGATGAATTAGCTCAGCTTTATTTGTCTGAAAATGTATTTATTTTGTTACATTTCTGTTATATTTTTGTTGTACATAGAATTGTATTTTGGCCTTTAAAGTCTTTTTAGACCCTTAAAAATATCACTGCATTTTCTTTTGTCCTCCACTATTTCTGATGAGAAGTCAGTCATCATTTATATTATAGTTCTGTCATATCCTATATGTCTTTTATTTCTGTATACTTTTAAGATTTTTTCCTTCATCAGAGTGACTAAGAGGTGGTTTTATTTGAGGCTGTGATTTCCTTTTAACTTCTCCAATATCTATGTTACTATTTTCCACCAAATATGGAGAAATTTTGGCCATTGTTCCTCAAATATTTTTTTCTGTTGTTTTCAATTCTGTCCTTTTTGGACTCCTCTTAAACATTTATTAGATGGCTTTACATTCTTTCAGAAGTCTCTGATAATGTTTTCTATATTTTCAAATTTCTTTGTTCTTCCATTTTAATAATTTCTATTATTGGACATTTTCCTCTAGTGTCCAATCTGCTGTAAGACTATCCAGTGAATTATAATTTACTATATTGTTTTCAGTTTTAAAACTTCCATTTTCTTATTGTTTTAATTTCTCAACTGAGATATACCATTGGTTCACTATATCTACAATTCCCTTTCAACTCTCAAATATATTTTAATAGGTATTTTAAAGGACTTGTCTGTCAATGCCAACATCATCGTCTGTTTATACTGACTTTTCTCTTTGCTTATGTGTCAGTCAGTTCTCAGATGTTTAGTAATTTTTTATTTTTCGAGTTGAATCTTTCAAGATTCTTAAATTCTTTTTAATGGCTGTTTTACTTTGTTTGTTTTTTTTTCCTTATTCTTGGACATATTCCCCTTACTCTAGAGTGTGGTCATTTCCCTCAAGATGTGGAGTTTCTGGGGTCTTAACTGATAGCCCTAAGTTTTGAATTATATATATCCACTCTGTCTGGACCAGAAATCTCCTAGCCCTGTAGTACCTTTTGCATCTCAGTGCAATCTCAGCCTTGGGAAAAGCTCTCCCTTATGTCGTAGGGAATCCTACTGTTTAAACAAGTAGCTCTAACCATGGCCAAGGACCTGTGGTGAATCCCCAGGTAGACTTGTGGGATTCTCCACTGCACAGCTCCCTTCTCCTCTGATGCCCCGTTTCACAAATCTCAATCACTTCAGCAGTCCTGAACTCTGATCTTTCCTTTCTATACTCAGAAAGACTGCCATTCTTTACTAGATTTCCACTTCTCTGAGCTGTCGTCCAGCAAGTGGCCTCATGCACAAAGCTAGGGTGAATATTGAGCTCAGCTTGTATATTTCCTTCTTTCAAAGATCACAGTTTAGTGCTGAGTTAGTGCTTCATTCATCTACAATTTGTTATCTTGCTTTTCGTTTTTTTATTATCACTGAGATGGATCATATTTTTTTGCTAATATCATCTTTTATGTCATGTCTGTATGATATAAGCTAGGCAGCCATGGTGGAATAAATTCCTTAATTAATTGCTCAGTAACCTTTGCTCATGACAGTCAGAGTTCTCCAAGCTTTGTAAAATGAGAAACATAGACATAACTACATCTCATGAGCTATATACAAGTTCCCTAAACTGTTGGAGATTCCTAACATATACTAACTTTTCAACAGCTCTGTCTGTTTACTTATTGTGGTATTCTAGTTTATTCTTGTGTCTTCTTTTCATATCACCCTCAATACTTAGGATGGTTGAGCATGTGATAGGTGCTTTACAATTATTGTATCATGTGTCATAACTTTCTGGAATGGGCTGCCTGTATTTATCTGGACATGAAGTTTTCAGGAACAATGACATTGTTTTTACTTGGGCTTCCCATGTACATTTAAGGAATTAAATACTTTCATTAATTGTAGATCATTTCATAATACCCTCTAACAACATATAGAAGAAAATTTGCTATTTGGTAAACCTGCTTTTATTGGAGAGGAGAACGAAACCTTTACATCTCTTTAGTGCCCCAACATTTTTATTTAACTTTACTTAATTTTAAAACTCTTTTTTTATTTTAGGCATCCAATATAATGTGTAATGCAGAATCTTGTATCATACAAATCAGAAGCAGTTTATTTTTAAATTATTATTTTGCAGAATAATTTAAATATACCAAAAATGAAACTAAATAATGGTAACATGGCAATTAAAAATATTCTATTACATAAGTCCAGATGCATTACTTCCATCTATAACAAGCACAGTGACCTCTTAAATAAAATAGTTAAAAGTGTATATATATTGCAGTTTTAGAAAACAACTAAGTTCTGTTAAGCAAACTTCTTTAATTTAAAAAGTTATATTTTAAATATAGTAGTTCTCAAAGACAGTTGTTTTGAAATTGAAAACAAAAAAAAACTCTGGATGTTTAGCTATCTTTTTCTTCGAACCAAAAGTTTCATTTAAATATTGTTCTGGTAAAATATAATCTTTAGACAAAACCTCTCAAAAGAGTAAGTGGCAAGATTTATATTTCTAGCTACATTGTAAAACAGACATTAATGCAATATTATTGATCCAAGTACATCACAAACTCTATTTTGCTAATCCTTTTGAATTATTTACATTCCCTATAGGCTTTTTATAGATAACAATCAATTTCCACATTAATCTACCCTTTTTTATATGGCTTGTTGGTTACTTCATTTTTTCACAATAACCCAGACCTAACAATGAGTATCATACATGAAAGAAATAAGCCTTATGATATTATGATAAATTTATTTTGCATAGTATCTGTATAACTTTCCTTGGAGGACAATGGATCATTTCATGAAATCTTTGAATTGATGTAATAGTTTGACATATATTTGCATCTGTTCCTATTTTGTGAATTCTGTTCTGATCAAGCAGAATATGGACTGTCATTTATAAATCAAATTGGGCTGGCCAATGACCCACTTCTCACTCAGAATATGTATATATATAAAAGAAAAGAATCATTGGATCTACTTACATTTTCTAAAGCCCAAAGCTTTTTATTACTGAAACTTTCCATTGATGGGTTCAAGATGCCTTTCACTAGAGCAGGGGTTCTTAACAAGGGGTCTGTGGGCTTGAATTGAAATAAAAAAAAACAAAACATTATTCTTGTGGGGATGTGTTGGTGTGGGTGTGATATATTTATTAAATAATACACACTATAGTGTGGACTTAGTAAGGGGTCTGTGGTTTTCACCTCACTGGCAAAGGGGTCCATGGAAGAAAAAGTGTTAAGAACCCCTACACTAGAGCTTTTCTTTTCTGTCCCATTACCAAAGATTTGGTTCACAAGAACACCAACAACTACTGTAAAGTCTCGGTTGTTCAAGTGCCACTGTTTGTTTTTGTTTTTGTTTTTATCATAATTTCTGTCTTAATTCCCTTATAGTCAGAGAATATACTCTACTTGATTTTATTTCTCTAAAATGTTTTGCCTTGTGATTAAGCTTGTAATCAACATAGTAAATGTACTCTTGAAAGAAGAGTGCAATTGTTTGATACAGTATTCTATATTTGCAAATTTGGTAAAATCTGTTAATTTTGCTTTCCAAGTCTTCCTCCTACTCCCCGAGATGGATTCCTCATCTGTTTGCTCATTGTTGTTGCTCATTGTTTGTGCTCGTTGTTTGTACTCATTGTTTGCTCCTTCTTTTTTCTTTAGGAGGCACCAGGAAATGAACCTGGACTCTCCCATGTGGGAGGTGGGTGCTCAACTGCTTGAGCCACATCCACTTCCTGTTTGTTTGTTTTTGTTTGTTTTCTGCTCATTGTTTTTGCTCAATGTCTACTCATTGTCTGCTCCTTATTTGTCTTCTTTAGGAGGTACTGGAAACTGAACCCAGGAGCTCCCATGTGGGAGGCGAGTGCTCAGCTGCTTGAGCCACATCCACTCCCCCTCCAAGTATTTTGAATCCTTGTTAATCATGTGTCTACTTATTCTGTCACTTATTGGGAAAAGTATGCTTAAAATACCCCACTATGATTGTGGATTCATTTATTTCTTTTTTTAGCTCAAGTTCTTTTTATGTATGTTGAGTGTATTTTATTAGATGCATACCAACTTAAAATTATTTTACCTTCCTCTGGGTTGATTTTTTTTATTATTAATAAAAATTCCTACTATGCTTGCTAATGCATCTTGCTGTAATGTCTAGATATTAACATAGTGACACCAACTTTCTTTTGCTTTGCCTTTGTACAGTCTATCTTTTCATATTTCCTTTTCAAATTTATGTGTACTCATATTCAATTTGGATTTGTTTTGGCAGTAATTAACTTTTTTGTTATTGTTTGTACCTATTCTCACTATCTTTATCTTTTAATTGTGGACTTCGTTCTGTTTATATTTAATGTGTTTACTAGTATAATTTTGTTTAAAATTATACAAATTTTGTAATAGGTATATCTACCTATTCTATATTTCTTTCTTCATCCTTCTTGCCTTTTATTATATTTCACTGAAGTATTATTTACAAACAGTAAAATTAATTGTTAAAGTGCATAGTTTAATATGTTTTGACAAATGTATGCAATACAACTTTAGAACATTTTCTAAAAGTTTCATTAGCTCTCTTTGCAATCAGTTTTCTCTCTCTACCCTTAGTCCATAGCAACCAATAACCTATTTTCATTCTCACATTTTTTTTTGCCTTTTCTAGAGTCATATACATGACATTGTAAAATGTATATTCTTTTGTACATGGCTTTTTTATTTAGCATAATATTTTGAGATTTATACTTGTTTTTGTATATATCAGTAGTAGTTTCCTTTATATTACTGAATAGTAATTCATTGTATGGATATATCAAATCTGTTTATTTATTTACTGGTCGAGGGACATTTGGGTAGTTTCTATTTGGGGACTATTATGAATAAAATTGCTATGAACATTTGTATACAGGTGAAGCTACAGGCAGAATGGCCAGACTATATATGACAATAGAACTTTGACTTACAATCTCTGTAGCAACCACACCAAGAAACCAAACAATCTCTGCAGCAATTAGTCCAGAACAATCCATACTTCATCAATGACTGCCAACTTCTCTTTTACCCCTATTTCCATCTCAGGACCAAACAGTTTCAGCCAAATATGCTCCGTAAACTAATCACATAAGATGTTCCACTTTTAGTCAGCTTCCCTTCAGCTTCCCCATGCCAACAACCTTAAATCAGAGTATTCATGAAGGCTTCTCTTTTACTTACTAAAAAGATTTCCCTCTCTCCTTCCTGCTTTTGAGTCTATGCAAAATGAAAGTTTTATTAGTTTCCTATTGCTGCTGTAACATATCTCACAAATTTAGTGGTTTAAAACAACACAAATTTATTATCTTACAGTTGTGGAGATCAGAAGTCAGAAATAACTCTTACTGGGCCAAAATAAAAGTGTTGGCAGAGCTGTGTTCCTTTTGGAGTCCCTAGGGGAGACTCTGTACATTGCCTTTTTTTAGCTTCTACAGGTTGTCTTCATTCTTTGACTAATGGCCACATCATTCTCACCTCTGCTTCCATTGTGACATTCTTCTGACTCTGACCTTCCTACCTGACTCTTAATAATGACTCTTGTGATTACATTGGGCCCCAAGTACTATCCAGGATAATCTCCTCATCTGGAGATCCTTAACTTAATCACAATGGCAAAATCCCTTTGCCCAGGTAATATACTTATAGGTTTTTTCTATTAGGACATGAACATCTTTGGAGGGGCATTATTCAGCCTACCACAAAAGTAATTGTGACTGATTCCCTTGCTGTAGCAAACTCTGAAAACAGACTCTGCTTGTTCTCATTTGGTAATATTTATTTCTGCACTGAAAATAGATTTTCTGCATCGTGTGTAGTGTCAAGTGCAAAGGGTGCTAAAAAAGAGCTATAGCAGCAGCAGACTCATTGCTAACCTTTTTTACAGATTAAAGTAGACTATATAAAAGGTACGATACCATCAAAATTTCAGAGTGTCCTTTGAGCTGTTGTGTCAACAAGCTTCAAGGGGCAACGCTGCTCTGAGGCTGCAGCCTCAGTCCAGTTAGCCTTGAATGTTGACCCCATAAGTCAAGGAGCATGTAGAAGCAGAGTTGACTCTGATATCTTGAAAGATAAAAACAATTTCCAGCATGGAAGAATTTCTGATCCAAACAAGAACCACACAGATAAATTACCTTTCCCCTGCTACATATTAAATTGTCATAAAATTGTTTAGTTTTCTAACTTTTAAATATTCAATTCTATTGGTCAAGATCTAGTGTCAGTTATACATATCTTTCTAAATTATTTCTGAAATCTTACATATAAATTTACTAATAGCGTCACTAAGGTCAAATCTCAAATCATGTGATTCTTTCTAAATTACTAAGCAAAGATCTTTACTTCTCCACCTCAGCAATAAGCAAAACAGACAAAATCTCTGAGATCATGGAGCTTAAATCATATTTGGTGTCTGTGTTAAGGATTGGCATAGTGTATGGAACTTATTAGGCCTGCATATGGATGTTTTAATTTTAATCATTAGTTCTTGCTCTATTTGTGTTTATTTGTTTTTTCTTTTCTAAATTTCAACATATCCTCTCTTACTTTGCCTCATAGACTAAAGTGTGTGTCACACAACTGAATGCATATAGTTTGAAGATCTCATCAATACGGAGCCTGCTGATGGCAGAGAATAGAGTTTTCCATGATTGATATGCTGCTGAGAAGTGGCCTGATGTTTCTTTCCTTTGGGATAACTCATCTGGTCCTTAATCCCATGCAGAGACAACTGCTGACAAGACAGCTTATAAGAACTGATACCAGGCAGTTCTTGCCAGCTATCTATAAAATCAAAACAAAAAGCTTACACTGAGAAAGCCCTAATATTTACTAGGTTGGCAGTCAGCTTACCTGTGTCAGCCACTGTCTTAGGGGTGTTTTGCAATTCTTATTATTGCTCAGCACTTATCTGTTAATTTCTTCTGGGGCCAAACACAAAGATTAGAATCATGCATGAATATTTGTAGGATTTTTATTTCTTTGTATTTCTTTACTTTCCTTTTTTTTTTTTTTTTTTTTTAATGAACACAATCAGAACAAGGTACAGATGAAAAAAGTAAGACAAAATAAAACAACTTCTGTGGTCAAGCAATTCTTTCCAGTCAAGAGATTTAGGACTGAAGAAGTGATATCTTTTCTACTGAGCAAAGCAAAGTTAATGACAGAGAGCATGTGAACTCTTTTAGGTCTTCAGTGAAATCGCTGTTTGCTTAATGAAGCCAACCCAATTGAAACATTTTCTTTTTCCATCTCTTCCATGAAGGAAACCTAAATCCCATATTTAACAAAAACCAAAGCTTTCTCAATTGGTGACAAGATTTCAGACTCAAACTTTAAAGCTTCATTCAGATACCAAAAAGTTGTTGAAAACTGCTGACTATCTGAAAATGTTCGGTGACTGGCTAGTACTGGGAACATGAGTATTTTCTTCTAAAATACTTAGAAAAATACTACACACCTCTATTAAAGTCTGCCTAATTTATCTATAAACAGACTGTTTAAAATTAAGTACATTTTATAGTAAGCACATTTTAATCTTAAAAAACTCAATACAGGTTATTGTTTTCATTATACAATCTTTTCAAAATAATATTGATTAAGCTTAACAAAAATTGATATGTATCTCAGTTACAATCTTTTATTTTATAAGTAGATGTTAATTTGCTCTGGTTTGAAACAGTAGTGAATCAGAACATAGTGCTATATTTTTCTGAATATACTATGCCATATCATAAAATATTAATATTTTATTGCTCAAAAATGAAAACTAGACAAATCCTAATTTCATTAGGCAGGAAGTCAGCACAGTGTCTGTAATAGTGTTCTGTTATTAAACTCTTTCATTGTTTGTAATAATATGAGAATTTTCATAGTCTATGACACCCTACGATTTAAAAATTCTTTCCCATGTATGATTTACCAAATGGTAATTTTCAGAAGAAATAAACTTTGAAAATTTGTACAATCAATTAATCATGTGTGTAAGGTAGTGTAATCTCATAGAACCATCAGGTTGAAAATAGAAATTTCAAAGGACCTGGCACTCTTGGGCAACTTCTTCATTTCATTATGGCGGGTTCCCTTTCTTACAGAAAACGAGTGTTTTTTTTTTTTTTTCTCCACATCTAACTTACACGGACACAATGAGTTCTAATTAAAACTTTCACATGAAGTGCTTCTATTTCCTTTTATGAAATATTCAATATATGCATTTTCATTTTTGTTTAGCCAAATACTTTGATGGGTATGTCCACAGCTTCACCTGCTGGTGACTACAAATATGTCTAATTACAAAAATGCCTCAAGTCTTTTGATCTGAGTTCTCCTCTCCATTTTAAATGACAAGAATTCTAAACTTTCCCTGGCATCTCCTCCTAAAATGTTTTTAAGAATTCCGATGCATATTTACATGTTTCCCAGAACATCTCTTAGGCCCTACCAAAGAGAAGGGCTTAGGTAATGTCATTTTTCCCTTAAAGTCCCTTATGGACAAATTTGTGTCATATACAGTTAGAGTTGCTGCCTGGTTCTCTGTAGGTTCTCAATATCTGTGTCCTTAGCCCTTTTCTTCTGCTTTCCTCTAATGCCTGAACTTGACTTCTCTTCATTCTTTTCAGCCAGTAGGAAAGTCCTCCACTACTTCTCAGAGGCATTTCCCACAACAGAGCTCTGTGTTATGAGAGCATGAATAACGCTAATGTTTGGGGGTAAGCCTACAAATGGAGGTGCACAAACCATTTCCCCAATTTTTAATAGTTACAAAATCAAACTAATAAACTTAAATATGTTGTATTCTCCTTCCTCGATAAATCAGCCTTATAATAAATAAACAGCATGTTATACAAACAATGCACTGTGGTTCTCAACCTTCATGTACAATGTTGGAAAGAGTTTGCTCATTTGAGAATTCCTCCAGAACTGATAATAGAAACTCAAAGAGAAGTAAGAAAACAGAGCTTTGGCACTACCCAGGAACTACACTTCATCATGTAAGAATCTATTGCATTCACAATTTTCAGAAATCTTTAGAAAATGATTATTTTGCTTTTATCTTAAGCACATCAATTGTTCAAATCTCTCTGCACTCCAAATTGGTGTTTAATCTCTGATGTTGGCAGTGGCACAAACCACAAACTTGCCTGGATTTGGGGTACCTTTATTTTGAGGTCAAAGCACAAAGATATGGGGTAGTGATTCCCTTGGCCTGAACATAGTAATTTTGAAGATGGATATTTAGGATTACAGTTGTGCTATGCCAGCATGAAGTCCCAGAACCCGAATGACCCAGCCATCTGTGGTTGTGTAATATAGGGGTGTGTGTGTGTGTGTGTGTGCGCGTGAGTTGTTGATTAAGGCATAAGCTCCAGGGCTGAAGTTCTTCTTGAGAGTACTGCCCTCCTGTCATGGTTCCTTCCTTTAGCCATTGGCCTCCCTGGCTACAGAGGATGCTGAGTATGGTTCAGTCTCACACTCTACGTTCAACCAATGCTCCTCTTTATTTCCAGACCTTCATGGTCAGTCATGCTTTCTTCCCTGCCCTTCCCCAGTAGGCTGCCCTGACAGTCTTGTTACCTACTTTCTAGTCCAGCCTTCCATGGAATACCCCTGCCCTCCTCTCATTCCCACAGGGATATGTTAAAACCTCTGTTGTGTCTGGGTTCATTATTTTTCCCACCAATTTTCTGAACTCCAAACAAATTATATGTCCCTGAATATTTCGTGTTCATCCTCAGACTTGCATGTTTAGTCTGCCTAGGGTAAAGGGAAGACTTTTAGGGGGTGGTGTTGGCTAATTCCACTAGCAACCCGAAGTGGCTTTCTTTTCCTTAAAACCTATAAAAATAGTCTCATATTATATGAGATTTTCCCTCAAATAGTGTACAAATAATGTTAAAAAACTAAAATAAAACCACATATGCTATCTTTAGTTTCTAGACTAAATGTCATTCTTTTTTCAATGTAAATTCCATATAGATAAATTAAAACATGTTACTGCAAAATCAATATTATTAAAGCATCATCCATTGGTATAAAACATTTGGATACAAGTTGTTTGGTACAGTTTGGCTTAAGTGAATGGCCTTAATGTTAGTGTGCTATGCTTAGCTTCAGACTTACTGCAAAAATCAACCCAGTTGATAATATTTCTGGATAAAAATTGCCTAAATTTTAGGAAAGTTTTTTCCTTCAACTATCTGTCTGTATATACTCTTGAAAATAGAAATGCATATAAATCAAGATAAAGGGGAAATGATTTTGACTATGCAAAAGTCAAAAGAAGTGCTTTAAAAGGTTTTATCATGAAAACTTTTTTCAAAAGCAAAACTGAGTTTGAAACTCAACTTCAGTATTAAGAAAACATTAAGTAGTACTTAATCTACAGAAACCCAGCTTTATAAAACCACCAGTAGAAAAGTGAATACTGAAAGCTTAACAGATAATTTCTACTTTTAAAGTCAAAGTAATTTTCTGGGTCTTAGAAATAGTAAGCACACTGTCATCATTTGCATTAGTTCAATTTCTTGACCTTTATCAATGTTACAAAGGATGTTTCTAGAATGTGGGTGATGAAACAAAAGATATTAAAAATACTCATTTCTAATTTTGGAGAGAATGGGCAATGACAGGTAATCTCCTTCTGTATTTTCTATATAATAATGGGTAAGATGCTATGACTGTTCCCTTGGTACTACTCTGAACAAATAAGGAACACCTGCTGTCCATAACAAAGAGACTCAAACAATTGTGTGCTTTTGAAATAAATGATACAGCTTAATGTGTCAGGTGAGGATGGAAATGATTTTCATTGTTGATAGGACAGTTTCTACTTTTGTCAGACAATTCTTCCAAGAGTGGACCAGGTGATGGGTATTAACATTTTCACAGGCTGCTGGAAACTGATCATTATCTCTTCCTTGGGATAAAAAGCAACTTAAGCAATCTAATTGTAATTACAGTAACTATTTTTTTAAATGACAGAGTTATTTTGTATGACTTTCAGCCAGAAGTATCGACACCACTTTTTAAAAATTCAATAGTTTTTCCTTGTAAAAAATTGCTTTAGGCTGAATCAGGATCAAGAAAGTTTTATTTTGAAATATTATTATTTATTCTTAGCACAAAATGTAATGTTGTAAAAATATAAAAGGTATATTGGAAATAATTATTTGGAAGCATTTTCATTTCTAATATGGAAATATTAGGCTACTTAAAAGGATATTTAAAATTCTGGAACTTAATTTGATTTTTCTTTTAAAATTTTTAATAGCTTTATTAACTTATAATTTGTTTTTCAATCAACTGCACATATTTAAAGTGTACAATTTGAAATATTTTGAAATATGTATGCGCATGGGACATAATCACAATAAGCAAGAAAATGGACACATCCATCACACCCAAAAGTTTTCTCACGTCGCTTTGTAATCCCTCCCTCCTATGCCCACCCTTCCCAAATACCCACTGATCTGCTTTGTCACTATAAATTTAATTAGCACTTTCTAGAAATTTAAATAATTATAACTGTATACTATGTACTCTTTTTTGTCTAACTTCTTTCACTCAGCATAATTATTTTGAGATTTACCCATGCTATTGCAAATATGCCTTTTTATTGGTGAGTAACATTCTGCTGTATGAAAATATAATATTTTTTATCCATTACCTTGTTTTGGTTTGCTAGGCTGCTATGACAAATAGCACCCAATATGTTTGCTTAACAACAGGAAATCATTGATTCATGGTATGGAAGGCAAAAGTTCAAAATCAAATCATCAGCAAGGTAATGCATTCTTTCCTAAGTCTGTAGCATTCTGGTACTTTCTTGCAGAAACCCTTGAGGTTCCTTGACTTGCATTTTTGCCTCCTGTCACATGGCAATTTCTCTCTCCTTGTGTTTGCATTTCCAGTTTCTTCTGACTTCGAGGTTCTGGTTCTTCTCTATAAGGCCTTCAGTAATATAGATTAAGACCTACCCTGATTCAGTTTACCACACCTTAACTATTAAAATTACCTTCAAAAAGTACTATTTACAAATGGGTTCAAACCCACAGGAATGTGGATTAAAATTGAGAATATGCCTTTTGTTGGGGTACATAATAATTCAATCTACCACATACCTGTTGATGTGCATTTGGGTTGTTTCCAGTTTTTGGCTACTACCAATAAAGCTACTATGACCATTCATGTATGAATCTACGTTGTATTCATTTCTCTTGGGGGAAATACCTAAGAAGGGAATGGCTGGGTGGTGTGGAGTTGTATGCTTAAATTCGTAAGAAACTTCCAGTCTGTTTTCCAAAGTGATTGCACCATTTTACATTCCCATCAGCAGTGTATGAGCATGTCAGTTTCTCCATATCTTTGCCATTGCTTGGTATGATCTGTCTTTTAATTTTAACTATTGTAATAAATGTGTAGTGGAATATCATTGTGGTTTTAATTTACATTTCCTTAATGACTAATAGTGTTTTATTTTTCATGTGCTTATTTGCCATCTACATGGCATTTTTGGTACAGTATCATTTAAAATATTTTGTCCCACTTTTTATTGGATTGTTTATGTTTTTATTGTGGAGTTGAGAGTTCTTTACATATTGTCAATAAAAATAAATTATTAGAGATGTAATTTGCAAGTAGTTTCTCCAGTCTGTGGTGTGTTTTTTCATTCTCTAAATGTTATCTTTCAAAGAGGAGAAGTTGTGAATTTTGAGGAAGTACAGTTTATCATTTTTAAAAATAGATTATGCTTTGTTTTTCTTCTAGAAATGTAGTAGCTTTAAGTTTTATATTTAGGTCTATGATTTACTTTGAGTTAATTTTTGTACATGGTATGAGGTGAAGAGTAGATTAAAGTTTATTCTTTTACATAAAGGTATGAATTTTTTAGTCCAACACCATTTGTTGAAAAGACTATCCTTTCTCCATTGAATGGCCTTCTCCACCCACTGATACAACAAATTATGACAGAATGAACAATCACACATTCCCAAGAAGCCTGCTCCAGGTGTGTCCTGACCCGAATGCCCCCCACCCCCAACCAACACACTAAACGAGTGACCCTTCCTTGTCATATTGCCATAAGAGCATTTCCACCTCTGTACTTTCAACTTCATACCCACAAATCCCCAGTGTTCACTTGGTCCATCTCCCAACTCTCCCCCAAGTATCCTGGACCTTCTAACCCACCCTTCCCAATCTACCCACCTGTCAACCCTGCAATATCCAGCCCAATAATATCACTACCCTCCTGTCCTATCTCTTCAATATGCAACTACACTCTATCACCTTACCATAGATTACGTCTGTATGTGTGATGGCTCACAACATTCTATTCTCTTTCAATTTCTTGTAAACATATTTTACAGACACTCTCTGAGACTGCTCAATTTCCTTAATACATATCAGTGAGGTCATGTACTGTTCATCCTTCAATGCCTGGCTTGCTTCACTCAACATAAGGTCTTCAAGATTCATCCATGTTATCCCGTTTGTTAGCACTTTATTCCTTCTTACATCTGAGTAATATTCCATTTTATGTATGTACCACATTTTGTTTATCCATTCATCTGTTGAAGGGAACCTGGGTTGATTCCAACTTTTGGCAATGATGAACAATGCCTCTATGAACATTGGTGTGCATATATCTGTTCCTGTGTTTGCTTTCAATTCTTCAGGGTTTATACCCAGCAATGGAATTGCTAGATCATATGGAAGTTCTATAGTTAGTTTTTTTGAGGAACCACTAAACTGTACCCCATAGTGGTTGGACCTTTGTACAGTCACACCAGCAGTGGATGAGGGTTCCCATTCCTCCACATCCTTTCCAACGCTTATAGTCTGCTGTTTTTTTAATAGCCGCTATTCTAATGGGTGTAAGATGGTATCTCATTGTAGTTTTGATTTGCATTTCCCTAATAGCTAGCAATGTTGAGCATCTTTTCATGTGCTTTTTAGCCATTTGTATTTCTTCCTTGTAGAAGTGTCATTTCAGGTCATGTGCCGATTTTTTAAATGGGTTGTTTGTCTTTTTATTTTTGAGGTGTAGGATTTCTTTATATATGCAGGATATTAGGCTCCTATCAGATGTATGGTTGCCAAATATTTTCTCCCATTGGGTAGGCTGCCTTTTTACTTTCTTGATAATGTCCTTTGAGGCGCAGAAGTTTTTAATTTTGAAGAGATCCCATTTATCTATTTTTCCTTTTGCTGCTCGTGCTTTGGGTGTGAAGTTCATGAAACCATTCCTATTACAAGGTCCTGTAGATGCTTCCCTACATTATCTTCCAAGGTCTTTATGGTCTTGGCTTTTATATTTAGATCTTTGATCCATCTTGAGTTGATTTTTGTACAAGATGTGAGATGGTGTTCCTTTCTCATTCTTTTGGATATGGATATCCAGTTCTCCAAGCACCATTTGTTGAAGGGGCCATTCTCTCCCAACTGAGTGGGCTTGGTGGCCTTGTCAAATATCAGATGACTGTATATGCGAGGATCTATATCGGAACTCCCAATTTGCTTCCATTGGTCAGTGTATCTATCCTTGTGCCAATACCATGCAATTTTGACCACTGTAGCTTTGTAGTATATTTTAAAGTCAGGTAGTGTGATACCTCCAACTTCGTTTTTCTTTTTCAATATGTCTTTGGCAATTCGGGGCCTGTTACCCTTCCAAATAAATTTTGTAGTTAATTTTTCCAATTCATTAAAAAATACAGTGTTGATTTTTTTGGGAATGGCATTAAATCTGTAGATTAGTTTGGGTAGGATAGACATCTTGATGATGTTTAGTCTTTCTATCCATGAACAGGGAATATTCTTCCATTTATTTAAATCTTCTTTGATTTCCTTTAACAGTGTTGTATAGTTTTCTTTATATAAGTCCTTTACATCTCTAGTTAAGTTTATTCCTAGGTATTTGATACTTTTAGTTACTATTGTAAATGGTATTTTTTCTTGATATCCTCCTTAGATTGCTCATTACTGGTGTGCAGAAATGCTACTGATTTTTGAGCATTGATTTTATAACCTGCGACTTTACTGAACTCCTTTATAAGTTCTAGAAGCGTTGTTGTAGATTTCTCAGGGCTTTCTATGTATAGAATAATGTCTTCTGCATATAGTGAAATTTTTACTTCCTTTTTTCCAATTTGGATGCCTTTTATATCTTTTTCTTGCCTCAGTGATCGAGCAAGTACTTCTAAGACAATGTGAAATAGGAGTGGTGATAGTGGGCATCCTTGTCTTGTTCCTGATTTTAGAGGGAAAGCTTTTAGGATTTCACCATTAAAGATGATGTTAGCTGTGGGTTTTTCATATATACCCTTTATCGGGTTCACAAACTTTCCTTCTATTCCTGTCTTTTGCAGTGTTTTTTTGAGGAAAGAGTGCTGTATTTTGTTGAATGCTTTTTCTGCATCTATAGAGATGATCATGTGATTTTTTTCTTTCAATCTGTTTATGTGGTGTATTACATTGATTGATTTTCTTATGTTGAACCATCCCTGCATACCCGGGATGAAACCCACTCGGTCATGGTGTATAATTCGTTTGATATCTTGTTGAACGTGATTAGCAAGTATTTTGTTGAGGATTTTGGCATCTAGGTTCATTAGAGAGATTGGTCTGTAATTTTCCTTCCTTGTGGCATCTTTGTTTGGCTTTGGTATTAGGGTAATGTTGGCATCATAGAATGACTTAGGCAATGTTCCTTCTACTTCTATTTTTTTGGAAGAGTTTAAGCAGGATTGGTGTTAGCTCTTTCCGGAATATTTGGTAGAATTCAAATGTGAAGCCATCTAATCCTGGGCTCTTCTTCTTTGTGGGGTTTTTGATGACTGAGTTTATCTCTTTACTTGTAATTGTACTGTTGAGTTCATCAATTTCTTCTTTTGTCAATGTAGGCTGCTTGTGAGTTCTAGGAACTTGTCTATTTCCTCTAAATTATCATTCTTGTTGGCATATAATTTTTCAAAGTATCTTCTTCTTATACTCTTTATTTCTGTGGGGTCAGTGGTGATATCCCCTTCCTCATTTCTTATTTTGTATATTTGCATCTGCTCTCTCTTTTTCTTTGTTAGTCTGGCTAAGGGTTTTTCAATTTTATTGATCTTCTCGAAGAACCAGCTTTTGGTTTTGTTCATATTTTCTAGTGCTTTCTTATTCTTTATTTCATTAGTTCTGCTCTAATCTTTGTTATTTCCTTCTTTCTACTTCCTTTGGGGTTCGTTTGTTGTTGTTTTTTCAATACCTCCAGGTGTGAGTTAGGTCTTCAATTTTAGCTCTTTCTTCTTTTTTGATATATGCATTTATGGCTATGAATTTCCCTCTCAGTACAGCTCTGGCTGCATCCCATAGGTTTTGACATGTTGTCTTGTCATTTTCATTCGTTTCAGCTTAGTTACTGATTTCTTTTGAGATTTCCTCCTTGACTCACTGTTTGTCTAAGAGTGTGTTGTTTAACTTCCATATCTCTGTGCCTAATCTGATTCTCTGGCTCTTGGTGATTTCCAATTTCATTCCATTGTTGTCAGAGAAATTACTTTGTATAATCTCAATCTTTCTGAATTCATTGAGAGTTGTTCTGTTGCCTAGCATGTGGTCTATCTTGGAGTAGGATACATGTGCACTCGAGAAGAATGTATATCTTGCTGTATTTGGGTATAGCATTCTGTATAGGTCTATTAGGTTCCACTCCTCTACTATAGTATTCAGAGTCTTTGTTTCTTTATTGATTCTCTGTAGAGATGTTCTGTGTAATGGAAACAATGGTGTATTAAAGTCCCCTACTATAATTGTAGTGGCATTTATGTCTCCACTTAGACCTTTCAGTGTTTGCCTCATGTATTTTGAGATGCCCTGATTAGGTGCAAAAATGTTTATGATCTTTCTTCTTGAAAGATTATCCCTCTTACTAATATATAGTGTCCATCTTTGTCTCTTACAATAGTTTTGCATTTAAAGTCTATTTTGTCCAATAGTAGTATAGCTACTCCCACCCTTTTTTAGCTGTTGTTTGATTATAAAATTGTTTTCCAGCCATTCACTTTCAGCCTCCTTGAATCCCTTGGTCTAAGGTGGGTTTCTTGTAGACAACATATAGATGGGTCATATTTCCTTATCTAGTCTGCCAATCTGTGTCTCTTGACTGGTGAGTTTAATCCATTAACATTCAGTGTTACTACTCTCAAAGAATTTCTTACATCAGCCATATTATCTTTGGGCTTATGCATGTCATATGTTGTTTTTATTTCTCTTTTTGTCTTTTTAGTTGTTTTTACACTTTCCTCCAACTCTTTCTCTCCTGTTTTTTCCTTTCAACCTATAGAACTTCCTTTAGTATTTCTTGAAGGACAGGTTTCTTATTGGCATACTCTCTTAATTTCTGTTTATCTGTGAATATTTTGAACTCTCCATCATTTTTGAATACCACCTTTGCTGTATAGAAAATTTGTGGCTGGAAGTTTCTTTCTTTGAGTACCTTGGCTATGTCATACCACTGTCTTCTTGCCTCCATGGTTTCAGATGAGAAATCTGCACTTAATCTTATTGAATTTCCCTTGTATTGATGGTTCTCTTTTCTCTTGCTGGCTTGAGTATTTTCTCTTTGTCTTGAGCATTGGACATTTTGACAAGTATATGTCTTGGAGTTGGCCTGTTGGGATTTATACTGTTTGGCGTGTCCTGTGCTTCCTGGACATGTACGTCCATCTCCCTCAATAGGGTTGGGAAGTTTTCAGCCATTATTTCCTTCAACACACCTTCTGTTCCCTTTCCCTTCTCT
>JAQZBX010021979.1:5547-31983 GCA_029593785.1 Cabassous unicinctus | reverse complement strand
GGGTAAGTAGAAAATCTGAAAGAATATACAAAGAAATGATTAGAACCTATAAGAAAATTTAGCAAGTTTGTGACATACTAGGTCAATATTTTGAAATTTATTATATTGCTGTACAGTGAAAATAAAACATTAGAAAATGAAATTTAAAACCCATACCATTTACAGTAACATAAAAGAAAAAAATCAATACCTAGCCATAACTTTAATAAAAAGTGTTCAAGACTATAAAATGTTCCTGAAGGAAATTAAAGAAAATTTAAATGAAAGGAGAAATGTAATGTATAGAAGTCTCAATATAGTTAAATTGGAAATTCTTTCCAAAGTTGTCATTGGGATTCAATGAAATCCCATTAAAAATAATAGTTGTTTTATGTATGTGTGTGGAAATTGAGAAAAAATTTTGCCAGTGGTAGTGTAAATTGATATGGACATTTTGGAAATCTGTTTGCTGGTCTCATAAAGCTATGTATAATCCTATTCTAAGACCCTGTATTCCTACTCCTTGGTTTATACTCAAGAAAAATACACATAATGTATATTATGTGACACAAACACATAATGTACAAGCAGTTTTATTCTTATAGCCCCAAATTGAACACACCCCAAATATCCATCATCAGAAGCACAGAAAACTAAGTATTGGCATATTTATAAAAAGAAACCTTATACAGTCATAAAATAGAATGAACTAATGATATGGACAACAATGTATATGAGTCACACATATTTGGTTGAGGCATAACATAAAACACAGTGTGAGTTTTCCATTTTCAGAAATTCAAGAAAGCAAATATAGGCCATGGTGATAAAAGTCAGAACAATGGTCACCTTTTGAAGGGAGATGTTGGCTGGGAAGGGGAATGAGGGCACCTCCTGGGGTGCAGGGAATAATCCATACCTTGATCTCTGCAGGGTTACTGTGGATATATACAAATGCAAAAGTTCTCAAGCTGAGCACTTAAACACTGTGTGCACTTTATGTATGCTTTAAATTCATATTCATGTGCCTCTGATTCTAAAAAAAAAAAGTTTTTATTTCCAGATTTCAAGATGTCCTTCTTACAGAATAAAAATTCCTTATTCTTTTAAAGAGCAGAAGCAGACGTGAAAGTAATATATTAAATTATTTGAGGAACATGATTTATGGTCACTAAAGTAAGACGAAAACTGGTAGCATTCAAGAGGTCAAATTTGTAAACTCTTTCCTTTGGAGGGAGTATCAGGGCTCAGTTCTCACAGGAGATTTTAAGAATTTCTCTCTTGTCAAAATTGCCTGCTATTCCCCACTCCATATAGTTAGCTTCAAAACCAAGGGACATGCAGTAGTAGGAGTTCATCACCTCACAGCACGCTGTCAGCTGCAAAGAGCCAGCGGCGTCTATTACACAGGAATATTTTAGTAGGTTAGAGAAAATACAGAGAAAGAAGCAGATGGTGTCAACATCAGATTTTCCTTGAGAGAGGATGAAGTTTCTACCTACGGAGAATGTTTCACTGAATCTCAAAGCATCTCCTTTCTTAGTACTGTGAAATGGAACACGGATGGGCAGAGATTCCTTGTGTATTTGCAAGCCTCCATATAAGGTCCCTTCCATTCCCCTTGGCAGAAAAGGCTACCTTATTTTTTTTTTCCTCTAAATACTGGGCTTTTGAAAAATACCATCAATCTAGAGTTCTCCCTGACAATTTTACAAGGTGCCTAAAATGTCTTTATTGAAAATGTTATCATTTGATTTATTTCGTATTAATTTCAATTTATTAATATGAAAATTTTCCAAGGCAGGTTTCTAGACTACATATCTTTCTATCATTTTCTGCTTCTTAACCAACCTGAAAACACCTGGGAAAAGGGTCAACTGAAAATATATGTTATATTGGAATAAGTGGGGGTAAAATGAGGCAGAAGCTCTGAAGTCAGCTAAGGGGAATAGTCCTCAGTGGAGCTGCAACTCTTGGCAGCTGGGAACTGAATATTGTCTATGGGTTGGGCAAACAATGAATATGAAGAAATTGAGGAAAATGGCATCATTTCCTTATTTTTTTGTTTGCTTGGTATTGAACCTACAAACCTATACCCCAAAGCTTGAGTTTTCAAAGATGGTTGGGTAGAACATCAGTGCCTCTGAAGCTTTGTTATATGGTTAGCCCAAAATACCTTCCATGGTCAAATGTGTTTGTTGACTTTAAACCTTATCATGGCAATGAATATTGTAATGGTTACAGAGACCATATAATTTATATTTCAAATTGGAACAATTTTAAAGAGTGAAAGGGGCACTATTATTAATTATTCTGGGACAAAAGATGTAAACCGGAAATGTCCTGAGCAAATTAGTATATATAGTAACCATACTACTGCTTTAATTGAAATTTCCAAAATAGATGCACAATATGCAGCATTTCCCATGTTTAGGTCATTTGTTTACTCCTACATACTGGACACATGTAACGCACCAGGAAATATTTCAGCCCTCAGAGTGTGGTAGCCAGCCTCCAAGATGCCTCTCAGTGAGCCCCAAATCCAGGTACTCACGTCAAACCTTTGTGGTCCCCTCCCGCATAGTATCAAGGTTGGTCTTTGCAACAATAGGAAATGGCAGAAATCTCAGTATATCATTTCCAAGATTAGTCTATAAAAGACAATGCAGTTTTCATCTTGGTTGCTGTGTTGGAGGTCCCCAAGACCTCATCCCAGGTTTCATGATTTGCTAGAAGAACTCAGAGCACTCAGCATATAGTCTTACTCATGGCTAAGATTTATTACTGCAAAGTGATACCCAGCATAAACTGCAAAGGGAAAAGTCAAATGGATCGAAATCCAAAGATAAACTAGGCGCAAGCTTTAAGAGTCCTCTCTTGGTGGAGTCGCACAGGATGCACTTAATTCTTCCTGAAATGAGTTGAGATGACACGTGTGAGGGTTTTGCAGCAGATAGGCTCATTAGAGACTTAGTGCCCAAGGCTTTTATTGGGAGCTGGTGACATAGGCACTTTCTGCCTACCATGTGCAAAAATTCCAGGCAGGCGGAGGGAAAATGGGTGTTTAGCATAAACTGTGTTGTTTGTACAAACACATTAGGCATAGTGAGCTGCTTATCAGTTAGGGAAACATCATATCAATGTAGGGAATAGTTTATCAATCCTGTTAGGAGATGCCAGCCAAAGGCTAGCCTTGCAAGCGTGTCTTTCTAAGAGATTATAGTCTCAGACCTGTTACATGAACACTTTTAAGTTATTCCTTCTCTCTCTTCAATCAATCTCTTGGGAGGAAGCCAGCAGGCATGTTGTCAACCTCCCTATGATCTTCCCTAGGGGAAGGAACTGAGCCTGCCAACAACCACGTGATTGAGCTTGGAGCAGATCCTCCTGCCAGCCCCAGCTGAGTTTCAGACAACTGCAGCCTTGGCCAACAGTTTGTGATACCATGAGACACCCAGTGCCATTCCAGAGCTTTCCATTTAAGTGATGACCAGATTACTAAACCTGGTGAATGAGATATGTGTGAGATAGAAAATATTGTGAGATAATAAATATTTATTGTTTTAAACTACAAAGTTTTAGGGTGACTTGTTATGCAGTGTGGTGGGCTAAGTAATTCCGGTCCCCTCCTCCAAGACATCTGTGTCTAAATCCCTGGAACCTATGAATGTGTTACCTTACATGGTAAAAGGACTTCTGCAGGTGTAATTTAGTTAAGGGTCTTGAGGTGGGTGATTAGCCTTCATTACCCTGGTGGGCCCAATGTAACTGCAAGGGTCCTTATAAGAGTGAAGTGTGAAGATCAGAAGTAGAGGCAGGGCATTTGAACATAGAAGAGAAGTGTCCAAGTGGCTGCAGCCTGAGAAACACCTGACTGCTACTAACCGTGAAAGTAGAAGAAGTGGCCATGAGCCAAGGAATATGGGCTTCCTTTACAATCTAGAGAAAGCAAGGATTCTCTCCTAATCCCTCCAGAAGGAATACAGGCCTGCTGACATTTTGATTTTAGCCTAGTGAAACTGACTTTGGGTTTCATGACCTCCAGAATTGTAAAATAATAAATTTGTGCTTTTTTAAGCCTCTAAACTTGTGGTAATTTTTTAATAGCAGCAATAGGATACTAATTCATCAAGTAAAAGATAAATAATACATGGGGATACATCAATGAATAAAACTCATAAAATCCCTGCCCTCAAGGAACTTGCACTCTAAGGGGAAATACGTAGGGCCTGGTAGGCCATTGCAAAGATTCGGTCTTTACTCTGCATTAGGTTATCAGAGCCATCATCGTTTTTTAAGAAATATTTTGAAAAATATTGCAATAAAGGAATGCAGAGTAACCTACTGTCCCAAATGCATGCAAAATTCTCCATATTCTTTAAAAAGAAATTGAAATGGGGGAGGTATAGTAGCTGGGCAGTTTGAGTAATTATGAATTCCAAAAATATATAATTGGATCATGCTTGTAAACTGGTCTGCTAAACTGGGCATGATTAAATTATGATTAGGGTGTTAACTGGGCCATGGCAGTAGGACATTGAGCCCCACCCCTTGGTGGGTGGGGGAATCGAAGATAAAAGACACGGCAAAGGACAGTGTTGGAGCAGTTTTTTGTTGGAGTCTTGAGCTGGAGCCCAGAGAATTAAGAGAGCTTGGTCATGAGAAGGCCCCGGAGCAGAGACAAGCCATTCGCCTGAGAGTCTACAGCTGGCCTTGTGGAGAGAAGCAAAGCCTAGAGAGCCTCATGGTCTACAGCTGACCTAGTGGAGGAAACAGAGAGCTAAGCCCGGAGAGAAACGCAGCCCCTGGGAAGAGAGGAACCCAAGAAGCCTGAACCCTGGCAAACGTCAGCAGCTGTCTTGCTCTAACACGTGGAAATGGACTTTGGTGAGGGAAGAAACTTAAACTTTATGGCCTAGTAACTGTGGACTTCTACCCCAAATAAACACCCTTTATAAAAACCATCCAATTTCTGGTATTTTGCATCAGCACCCCTTTGGCTGACTAATACAGGAGGGAATGTAGATAAGAGAAGAAGGATATGAATCATATACCTGCCTTTGCTACTTGAAAACAGCAGAAAATTTAATGTAGAAATGGTCTGTGTCTTAATTACCATTTTATTTTCTGCAGTTTTTTTAATCATCATTCTTTTAACATGTATGTACTACACTAAACCAGTCACAGGGACTGCAGTGAAGGGAGTTTATAGGGAAAAGGAAATTTCAAAAACAAAACCTTTTCTTTTTTAGTTTATAAGAAGCATCTTCACACATACACGGCACTATACATGTTACATATTGCCATGGGGCTACAAATTATCCCCCAAACTTCCAGCTTAAACAAGAGGCATTTATTATCTCATTTTTTCTGTGGGTCAGAAAAGACCAAAATAATGGATCAGCCTTTGTGAGCTAATTAAAAAAAAAAGAGAAGAAACAAAGGCATAATGTTAAAAATGATAAAGGAGATTTCAAAAATACTTAGGAAATACGTAACATTGTATTTATAAATTAGAAAATTAGGATAATATAAAAACTGAAAAAAGAACTCTAGAAAGAAATAAGATGAATTTTTAAAAGAAACTCTGGTGTTGTAATATCAGAAAAATAAACTATGTCATTTGAATGAGGAATAATTTGGGGGACAGTTGGATATTCTTGCTACTTTTTATATAAATCTACTCAGGAAAGGGTTTAATGTATTCATCCCAAAATTGCCTCTGGAACTTTACAAAGCTTTAATTGGGGAGGGAAGTACAAATCATTGGAAATGACATGGGCTGGACCTCATAACCTTACACTATTTATCTAAACTAGCTTCACTCACTCATTGATGAAATAAAGAGGCTGGACCTCATGATGTCTATGATTCTGTTTACCTGTGTAATTATGTGAAGAGTTAGTTTCTGCTTTCTAAGATAAAAATTCAAACTTCATTGCTAAAAAATGCATGTTTTTTTGAATTGTGACTTAATCTTATTATTATCCTTTATATGGAGAGGAGTGCTCCCTTCCCCCCATCACCACCACAGTAAACGCTTTCTTTATATGCAATTCAGTCTTTTATAAGTGTGGGGGAACTAAGGAGAACAATCATTGTACTATATTAAAATAAGTGTTTAAAATTTCAGATTGCCCGTCTTACTGCTCTGGTCTGATAAAAAAGACATAAATTGAGCAAGTGTCAGAAAAATTATAGTATAGTATACCTATTATATATACAGTACCCTAACTACCCAGAATCATATTCCTTTGTACATCATATCATGTGAAAAATCATAGCCACTGAAGAATAGTTAGCAGGAAAATTGCCTTCATTTTTGTTCATCAAACGTACTTACATTTGAACTACCTTTTTCAGGGCAAGAATGCTTGGAAATGAATTAATCTGGGAAGAGCTCATAGATATTGCAGGATCATCATTTTGAAAAGAGGGTCAGCATCATTTACCTTATTTTGGCAGTGGTGGAATAAGGCCCTGATTCGAGGTCACCCTGGTAGAGCAAGGGCTTGAGTCCCAGGCTCGATCCAGCCTGGCAGACGCTTGGCCTCATCTGGTCCTGTGTCTGGCTCATCCTTGACAGTCTGGAAAATGTGTCATTCCACTTGTTATTGTTATTTTATTGCACATTGTTAGCATTATAAAAGTACAGTAAAGCATCAGTTAATAAATGTAGAAGAAATGAAGTTAGAAAATCACCGTTTTGCAACTATTATGGTAACAAATGATTTAGGTAAGAATCACCAATGGATGCTAAAATAAGTGGGTGAAAACTTAATAAGGAATAGAATAGTTGCATAGCAGCAAAATACCTTCTTATGAATTAGCTATTAATAATAAAGGGAAATAAATAACCTTGCAGCGGACAAATCTGGAAGATATCACCTTAACCGACTAATCAAAGTTCACATCACCAATAATGGGGTAAACTGGTTTTAAGTGCTTTCCAGGATGATGCACTGTGAAGAACACAGTTTCACTGCCTAATGTTCTGGACCGAAAAATGCATAGTCTGAATCTAGTCCCGAGGAAAAATCAGATTAACCCAAATTTAGCAATACTCTACAAAACACCTGACATACACTGTTTAAAATAACCAGTGACTTGAAAGACAAAGAGAAACTGGAGCAGTTCCAAATTAATGGAGACAATAGACACATGAAAACATAATGAAGCTAGGAGATCCTGGAAAAGGTCCTGAGTGGGGAAAAATACAATAAAAGATAGTTTTGGGAAGATTGGCAAATTTTGAATATAATGTGTCATAACAGCATTGCATTCATATTAAATTTCCTGATTTTGATCATTGTTATTTAAGAAAACATCATTGTTCTTAGGAGATATATGTGTGTGTATGTGTGTATGTAATTTGGATGACTATATTAAGAATGTCAATCCAATTTTATACATATGGTCATAACTTATTTGTTTTACTAGTTGTTCTGTGTTCCATAGTATGGCATGTTCTACTCTATGGTCAAACATTTCTCTAATTGTTTGAAATGCAAGCAAATGCTGCAATAAACATCATTTTACAGGTTCTTCTCTTATTCTTACAAAAGAGATTTCCAAATCTGATATGACTGAGTAAAAATGTATATTTGTAGAGAGGTTGCCATGTTCTTTTCCAATCTCCATATAAAATACATGAGACTTTGGTTTTCTTGCATGTTGAAATGCACTGGAGCTTTTCAAGCTTTGTTATTTTCTCCATATGCCATTTTATTTAAATGGAATTTCATGGCTGCTTTGTGTGTGTGTGTGTGTGTGCTATCCTGACTTGACATCTTTTTAAATATATTTTCCAATTACAGAATAATACATGTTTGGAGCAGGAAAAAGCAGCAGAAAAATGTTATATACAATGTCACCAATAATTGATACTTGCACTTAACAATTTTAGGATAGACCTTTTTAGTGCTTAATGTAAAGATAATGTATTTCCTTTAAAGGCTTTGCATGTCTACTGCACTATCGCACGGTATACAATCTGCCCTAAAGGACTAAATAAATTTTCAATGGAGAAGTATGCATATCCTTCTCTGCTTCTTTTTTTGCCTTTTATTCTCTGTAATGAACCTTCACTTTCTCACTAACCAACCAATTTCATTTACATAAGAAACTTAGCACTCACACTCTATGCATGTTTTCTGGCACTTCAGGACGAAAAAATAAGAATGGAAAACAGCAGCAACTGTGTGGCTGGAAAAATCATCTCCTGTAACCAATCCCCCTCTGCTGACAACAAAAGAATATGTAAGATGCCAAGTGTTATCTGGGTAGACATTTGAATTTAATACCATCTACATGTTGAAAAGATGCAATAATTAACACATATAAATGCTTTGTCAAGATTATAGAGACCAGGAATAAGTGAAAGGATTCATGTCTGTCAGTTTTTACCTTTAGCTTTCAGAGTTACATTTTTTTAATAGACTCTGATCCCCTGTGTAAGACGCTTTATGACAGGGACACTGAAGTGAAAGTAGAGAATGTAAAATATAGAAGCATTATAGGAAATTAGCCTTTCCCCATATTAGTTGGAAAACTTTGCTGTGCAAAAAATAGCTTGAACTGTGATCTTCTTGGTGTAGGTAATAAACTTTCTTTTCCTTTCCATCCTTTATTTTAAAATTTCTTATATATTCTTATATATTTCCCAGTTTGTTGTGGATTCCTGCCTCGTCGAATGAATATTTGCATTAGCTAATAAATATTTATTAGATTCTGTAGCACATAGCCTGGGTAGCCTATTCAAAAATTCTTCCCAATTCTCTTGTTACCAATACTTGTTGTATTGAGGCATTCATCTCTCAGAGAAGAGATTAATCTTGAAAATGCTTTGCCAGTGATTATTTTAGTGGTGGGCATATGACCTAGTTATGGCCTATGAATTGTGAGAGAAAGGAAAACAAGTATTTTATGGGGTCTGTAAGGAAATTTTATTAACTCTTAAAAAGAAACATCTGGGCAGAAACAGATTACTTTTCCTTGTCTTCAAGTGATGCCTGGAAATCTGATAACCATCTTAATCCATGAAGAAATTCAACATACTGAGATGACAGAAAAGATGGATGGAAAAAAGCTAGATTCTTGATTTTGCCATGCATTCAACAGCTCTAGAGCTACCTTATTTCTGGACATTGGCTAAGTGAATTAATACATTTTCCATAATTATTTGGTCATTTTTAGTTTGATTGCAACTAAAGTCCTCTACTAAGTAGTCATTGCTATGGTAGGTACCAATGATCAATTATTGAATTTGACCTGATATAGCCCTGTTGCAATATGTATTCTTGGGATGTTTCTCAGTATATACAGAGTTAGTAAGATCCATAAGACTTGACATGAGTCCTGGATTACAAATTAGGATCTAGCAGTGATTAATATTAGATATTCTTATTTTCACACTATGAGTTCAGACATGTCCACTCTTCCATAAGTCTCTACTTTGGTCAGAAGCTTGGTGGCCCGTTTGATAGATCTTTCTTTACAGTTTCATCACACAGCTTGTTATACAGAGAGGAACCCTGGGATAGGTTTCAGTTCTTATTTCTGATGAATGCATTAGTTATATGATGTGATAATTATGTGCATATATACATAATCCCAATAAGACTGTAAAGGATTCTTGAAATAGTTATTGGACTGGCAAATCCTAGATTACTATTTTAAATTCTTTGGAAATGCCCAGTGCTGTTAGAGTTAAGCTGCACTTTGAAAGAGGTTTACTTATAAAGTCCTATGAGATGAGTGCATAAATAAAAATAAGTATAGTGGGCCTAGTATTCACTTAACATTAGTCAAATGTCATAGGTTACAAAGGACATAATCCACTCCATGCACTGAGGAATAATTTGAGGATTCTAAATCTCAGAATAAGAAATTGAAGGAATTCAAGACTTAAGATGCAAAGAAAAATGAATAAAGGTAAGTGATTTTGATGCTGCTCCCTTTACTTAGACATACACAGAGGGTAGATGCCCAATCCTGAATGATACCTAAAGGTAAATTTGTAGTGTTGGAAGAACTTGGTTAAAATATTCCAGAAGACCACCAATTAGGAAGTTTTCCAGGAATTGCATTGGGGTAGGTAAGAAATTTAACACTATAAATGGCTTCTTAAAGAGGCCTTAACTTAAAATAAATCTGAAACACTAAAAATATTGAACAGATGTGGTGTGAAATGCAATTTTTAATGAGATTCTTCCCAGGTAATTAGGATCATGGAATATTGCCAGCTGATATAGCTTCCCTCATCTCAAATCTCAAAGAAAAATCTATTTCAGGCAAACTCCCTAAATAAAGTTTTATCACCGTTTTTTGTTAACTCAAAATCGACTTTGACACAATTAGCTTCAAACTGAAATAGTACAATTGGGAATGTACAATTATTGTGTGCTTTTTTGGTAAATATAGATGGTAACAAATATTTAGAGGTTTGTGAGCATTAGCTTCTCCTTCTTAAAATTCTTTATAAACTATAACCAAAGCAAGTGTAGAGCAAACTATACTATACATAGAGATACTTTTTAACAAAACAGAAACAATCTTACAATCTTTTATGAATGCTCAGTAACATCCAGTCTCACTCATTTTTGTAGTCCAGACATGTAACACTGACCTAAGGAAAACATCTAAGTTTGACCTGAGGCAAACATAATGGTAGTATATTACCAAAACTGGGCTGACCCTATAATTGGCCTGAGGCAGCCAAGGGATTCTACAAACAGCTCAAAACTGGGTCACTTATCAATCAATCCAAGAAGACAATGCTGAAGAAGCTCTTATCATTATATGCCCTGATCATTCAAAGCCAGGGAGTATGTATAAATGATTTAGCTAATCATCATATTTGGAATATTAAAGATTTCATCAAATGAGAGTCTAAGTCTAACACTTTCAAGCTATTTAATGTCATTCATTTCTCATTTTTCCTAATCTTATGTTAATTAGAAAGTCTTCTGTTAATGATAAGGGTATAAAGAAAAGATGTACCAAACATGGTCTGGAACAGAACCTTCTTAGAGGCTGTGATTCACAGCTCTCTTCTGAAAAATCATGAACACTACCAGTAAAATACTCAAGTAATTTTTTGAAGAAATTTATTTAGAATAAGGTTTATTCTGAAGATACAGGGGAAACTGCACTCCTGCATAGCTGGCTATCAATCAAGAATCTAATGACTTTAACCAGCCTTTATTTTTGTTCTCTTTCTGGTATACTAGTGACAAATTTTCCTATAAAAATATGCTTACAAAAATGAACCTGTAAGGTAGCCTACTAGGGGCATTTTCTCTTTCCAAATTATACTATAATAAAACTTTAACAAATATTCATAAATTAATTGTCTGAGAAGTTTTCTTTGGCAGATATTACGATGGCTGAAGCACTTGTAGTAGCTTCCCATAGAGCATGGTCTTTTTATGAAAATACTACCCTTGGAGTACATGTTACTGATTAGAGCTAGACATGTGGTTTCATCTAGCTAATAAGTATAGAATTTTGCAATGTCTATGCAATGTCTAGAAGTATAACTTCTAGAAAGATGAAGCAGGCATACTTTTCCCTATACCTCCAGATAAACAGAACTAAAAGCCCTGAACATTAAATATAAAACCAATATAAGAAACCTCTAAAAGCTGAAGAGTAGAAAGCAGACTGGTTAGGGATGTTATGATTCAAAGAATTACTGTGGTAAGTTTGCTGGGTTTGTTTTTTTTTTGTTGTTGTTGTTGTTGTTTTTGCCTTGTGTTATCTACACATGGTGCTGGAGAAGCCAATAATCCAAAAATACTGCACATTGTCACATGCAATAAGTGCATGTTACAGTTTGAAGCTGGGTGGAACCCAGAAGATCATTTCCTTATAGTTAATCCATTCCTGTGCTTGTAAACCTATTGTAGGTGGCAACTTTTGATTAAAATACTTCAGTTAAGGGCCTTTGATTAGACTGCAGTACCCAGGGTGGGCCTTTATCTTCTTACTGGAATCTTTTATAAATGGAAAAAACATGCAGAGATGCAGAGAAAAACTCCTAGAAGTAAGAGAAGGCTCTGGGAGCCAGAAGCTGAAATCAACAGAAAACAGAAGTTGAGAGGAGACCACTGAAGCCAGAATCTGAAAGCAATGAGGCCCAGAAGAGAAGGGAGAGGTGAGCGGATATCTCCATGTACCTGATCACCCACAGCTGCAGCTTGGGGAGAAAGAATTTCTTGATAATGCCTTGATTTGGACACTTTTATGCCTCATAACTGTAAGCTTATAAGTTAATAAATCCCTATTGTAAATGCCAACCCCTTTTTGGTATATTGCCTTGGCAGCCTTTTGCAAACCAAAACAGTGCATTTGGAAAAAAAAAAAAAAAAAAAAAAAAAAAAAAAAAAAAAAAGAAAGAAAGAAAAAAAAAAGCGTGTTTCAAACATGCAGGAAACAAGCATCTTACAAGCCAAACACCACAGAAAATACCATGGCCCCATGCCTACCCCATCTGTAAAGGCTATTTGGAGGGACTAAAGTTCCATACTCACAAGATCATAATAAGGCACCCCAAATTTCTGCCACTATGTATCAGTGAAGGCTGAGTAGGTAGCACAGACCGTCACCCCTTCTGAGTAGTAATAAGCCCCCATGTAATGTCAGTAGAAACCATGTGGAGAGCCTGGATTTCCACCCCACTGGGCAGTAACAAGTTGCCAACTCCCTTCCTTCTGGAGTGATGTGAGAAGAGGATTAGTAGAGAGTCAGGATTTGTACCATAACCCAGCAATGATGAGGTCATCCTCTACCCTTCTGTGCTATTAGTTCAGGAAACATGGGAATTAAGGGCATTCCTCCTACCCTCCCTGCCAAGGACACATAGTGAGGGCTGGTTTTCCTTCATCCACTTCAGCAGTTAAGAGAAGCCACAGTCTTCAGAGGCAATAAGGATTAAATGGGGAACCTCAACTTCTACCCCTACTTAGTAGTAATGAAATGGCACTACCACTCCTTCTGTCAGAATGGTGACAGAGAAAGCCAGATAACTAAGAAGGTTTAAATAACATCCAGAGTCTCAAAATATACAAAATATACAAGTTTCAGTTGAAACTCTTCAGCATACCAAGATCTCAAACCAAGCATAAAAGGACAATCAACAGATGTTAACAATGAGATGACAGAGATGTTAGAATTTTATGACACCTATTTTAAAGCAGCCATCATAAAAATGCTTCAAAAATCAATGATAAATATTTTTAAAACAAGTGAAAAAATATATAAAGTGTTAAAAAAAAAAGTGCAAAGATTGTATTCAACAGCAAAATAGGGGATCTAGAGGAAAGTATCAGTGAACTTGAAGATAAAACAAATAGAAATTACTCAAAATAAATAACAGAGAATAAAAGCCTTGAGGACCTGTGGGACTGTAACACAAGATCTACTACTGATAGTAGTACTGGTAGTGGTACTGGTTTTAACCAGTCTTACTTATTCTCCATCCATAGAACTCAAAGTTTTGACTCAGAAGACCACTAGGAGGCACCAAAACAAATCATCCCAATGTTTCCAGTCTACAAGAAGGAAAGAGATGAAGTTATTGTTCATTTGTTCATTATTCATTTTTCAGAATTCAATTTGTCACAACTGAGAATGCTAAACTGATATTTATTCAAGTAGAGTTTACCTGGTTATGTGAAAATACACAAAGCAGAATTTCTTTATTGAACTATTTTGCTAATAGAAATATCATGAAATACATTAAAATGCATGTTCTCTTTATTGTTGCATAGCAAACTAGAAGTTTTTAAAAGCCCAAAAACCTAGTGGATAAACCAACAATTTATTATTCATGCCACATTTTTAAGCCTACTAGGGTTGTTTATTGAAAGAACAAATGAATGACCTCAAGTCAATACAATACATTTTCACTTGATTATTTCTTCCATTACTTTTAGTGAAAGTTATTAGGAAAATACTTGAACAAATAGATAAATTCATGTTCCTAAGAATAAATCATTGTTAAAGTAGAATAGCCTTTCTACCACAGTCTTCCACGGTAGACATAGTTCACAAATAAACAAAGTCAAAGTTTTTGTAAATGAAAGCCCATGAGCTTTGCCAAACACCAGGTATTTCAGTTTATCATCAGATAGCATTGGTTGTATCATCCCAAGGAAAAGCATAAAATCCATTATACAATCTTTGTCTATAACTATTAATTGATTTAGTTGATATGTATTCATGTAGGCCTCAGTAATTTAAAGACAACATGCCAACTTCATTGGGAATGAAAAAAAGAGTACATAAATTACTAAAAGAAAGGTTCCTGCCCTCATAAACCTTATGTGCAACATATCCTTCCTTGAGGATTAAGGTTACAAAGAAAAGAATCAGTCAAAGAAATTATGTTAATTCTCTAAATTTAAAGGATCAGAATTAACTTTAATACAATAGTATAAAAATGTCAGTTGCTGTTAGTTATTTATTTTGCTGTAGAACACTTTGGATAATCTTTTTTACCACAGGCATCAAAACTAGTGAAGAATTATAACAAAAAACCTGATAAAATTATACCTGAAGAAAACAGCAAAATCCTACCATGAAATAAAAATAGAAATGTTATCTGACTTTTAAGTGCACAGGCAGAAATTCTCTGTTTACTTTCAGATGAAACATTTTGTTAATTTAAAATTTAGAATTTAAACATGAAGGACATGTTTAGAAAGGACAGGCTTTCTAAACCAAATCGGTACATGCAGTTTAAATCTTCCTTCGCTTTCTAATCTTTTAAAATATGTCAGATAAATATTTTCATCTCAATATTATATTATCACATCGAAGATATCTTATTGCCAGATTTATTACTGTTTTAAATTCAGTGACTTTTATATTACACTTAAGCAAAATGTTATTTGCATGAGCAATTTTTGCTTTCTTATATCCCTAAAGAACACTCAGATCATTTAGTAATGTGAAATAAATTATGAGGTATCATTTTCTGAAATGTCATTCAAGTATATTAATTGGAAATTGATTCATTAAGAAAATATTTTATGTATATATTTTATATTTTAGAGTTCTCATGAGAAAGAACTTGTTACATTGGCATACTTTATTACTTTGGAAAGATTCATATTAAAGTTAGGAAATGAAAATGAATGATCCAGGAAGAACCATCTTTTTATTTGTAGAAAGTGAGACCATGAGAAATGATTTCAAATTATCATAAAATGTATGCTACTAATCTATATAAAATGAATGTCTTAATAATCCCAGGACATTTATAGGAATTCTAAATTTACATCTAAATATTGGAGAAATGGTTTATAATACCTGCATTTTAACATAAATTATAATATATAATAAACAAAGACAGTAAAAATCTATTAATTCATAAATGGCTATAAAAAATGTAAAGAGAGATTTCTGATAAATAAATGAAATAATAATGACCTTTGAAATGTCAGTGAAGTTTGTCTCTCTCCTCTTTGATATTCAATGATATGGGTCCTAACAATAATTGAAGTTCATCTGTTCTGGACATTGGGAGAAATACAACCCATATACTGCTGATTTAGGCTTCTTTGTGGCTGTATGCTATCAAATTTCTAATAACCCACAATGAATATTCACCATAGGGAACTGGTCTCTATGGAAGATGATTTTAATTTTAGGGGTTGCAGTATATTGCTTTTTAAATTCATTATAAAGACATCTTCATACAAGGAGAGGGCTAAGTTGCGAAAAGTCCCATATTTCAGGAAAGTTGTGTTTTTCTTTGTAAGTCTTCCAAATTTAATTTCTTCATACAGTCTTTTTGACAATTGTGTACATGTGATGATTCAAGAACATATCTTTTGTATTATCATTTCTATTCTCCTCATCGGTGTTATTTTTATGTTCTTTCTGACCTTCACTTGAATGTCTTCCAGCAATGTCTGAACATTTCTTCCTTAATGATAGGATAGGGTTATTGTCCTGGCACGGATACTCTCCCTAAAGTTGTCTGCTTCATTTTGAGTCTTGAACTTTTCACATATTACCAATGGGAAGAGTGTTCCAAAACTGGTTGTTAAGAATCACTGCTGTAAGTGTTATGACACAGCAATGTGCAATGTAGTTGAGCTAAATATTTTGACCAAGATGGCCTTAGAATTTCCCTTAGCTTGATTAAAGTTAAGACAGGCTTCTCTTTGTCTTATCTGCACAGTCTTCCTTTCACCCCTGGACCTTACATTATTCAGGTATCTGACTAAGGAGTGTTTTATATCCCTCTCCCTCTCCCTAAGCACTTAAAGGATCCAAGTGGCCTAATCACAGCAAAATAAAACATACTGAGCCAAATGGCCCTAAATTGTAAGCTCCGTAAATCATTCTTCCATTCCACTGATCAACTCCTTAAAATGTTTCAGTTCTATTCCACTATATCATCTCAACCCTTAGAAACCCTGCTGGGCAGGCTCAAGCATGAGAGATGAGAAAATGGTGGAGAAGGAAGATCCAGGAATCAGCCCCTTCTAACAAAACAGCTATTGAACTGACAGCAACTATCTGAATCAACTTTTTTGAAACCTCCATTGTCTAGTGGAATACTTTGTAGCATCCAAGTAAGGGTGGGAAGAAGAGGCTGATAAATTGAGGTGTTAATGAATTTTACCCTATCTGCCGAAGTTACCATTCCACATCCCCCAGCCACGTGGCAGGCAGCATTGAGGACTGCAGGTCAGGCTCCAGGTGCAACTTGCCAGTATGGGACATAAAGACCTAGTCCTCTAAACTCCAGAGGTGTATGATCTGATTGCTGACTGCTTTTGATCAGCTACTTCAGATCACTGGGGGTTGGCTCTTAATGCAACCATTGTTCCATTCCATCTCAGATCAAAGTGGCAGAGGAATCATAAAGACAGTAATCTTCCTCAAAATTATGAAAAAATAGTTAAAGGGCTGCATGGCTGGATAGGTATTGAATCAAGAAAACATAGCTTTAAAGCCATAAAAAAATCTCCTGGTCTTGTGCCCCTCCACAACATGGAATGGAGCAGACATGCACTCCCATTGTGGGTGCCTCACCCTGTAGCAGAGAAAGCAGAGTAACCCTTATGCACATACTGGGAAGTTTGTCTGTCAGTACCAGTCTATTGGGAGGAAGACTGAAAAACTGAACTAGGAAACTTGTCTCAGGTGTGCCCTCCCAGAATTTGCCCTGAAGGCAGAGGAGCCTGTTGCAAATGTGAAAGCAGATAAGAAAATAAGTTGAAGCAGCCTGGGGCAGAGAACTACATGCATTAAATCAAACAGGGGAGCATCCAATAAGGGGTATAATTATATTTCAAAGTATTAGAGGAAGAATTTGTTCAAATTCCTGTAAACTGTAAATGGGGGAAATCCTAAATTCACTGACAACCAAAGTCCAGGAAAAGAAGCAGGCTCTGTGGCTACACACAGATTCAGATAAGACAGAGAGGACCCTACCCTTTGCTTTTACTTAATAGGAGAACTAACCTCTTAAAGAGACAACTGGCCAAGCAGAGATAATTTGTAAAGACTATGAAAGGTGATTTTTTTTTTTTATTTAGAAATATTGATTATATTTTCAGAACCTGTTTTAGTCAACTAAAAAAGCTAATAAAGTTCTAGATTACTGTATATTCTTTTTTTTTTTTAACCACTAAATGACACCCGTTCTGCTGCATATTCTTTTTTTGTTTAAATTTTAGTTTGGTTTTGTAGGCTCTGCACTGGGCTATATACTATTTTTTTTTTTCACTCTATCTGAGAGACTTTATTTATTTATTTATTTATTTTTCCTTTCTCAAAACTTTATTCTTTTACATATATATATTTATTTTTCATTTTTTATTTTTATGTTTTTTAAAAGATGCTTAGATTACATAAATATTACACAAAAATTACAGGGATTCCCATGTTCCCCTTCTCCCACACCTCCCATAACATCCCACATAAACATCTTTCATTAGTGTGGCACATCACCTGCAATGGATTTACACATCCTGGGTCTTTGCCACTAAGCATGGACCATAGTTCACATTGTAGACCACACTCTCTCCCACACAGTTCTGCATGTTATATGCTGATGTAAAATGGCCTATATCTGTCATTGTAATGTCACTCAGGATAATTCCCAAGTCCTGAAAAAGCACTGGTATTACAACTGTTTTTCCCTTCCCTGCCCCAAAAGCATCCAGTGGCCACTGGCTCCACTTCACTGTTGTAATTTCTTCCATTGCTTGAATCACAATATGTCTACAACAGAATGCCATTAAGTCTACTCTAGTCCATAGCTCTTCCCCCAATCCTGAGGAGTTTGAGATGATGATATTCACTCCACCTTCAAGTGAGAGGAGGCTTATGTCCCATGGATACGGTGGATGAGATTATCCTGCCTGCAGTTGCAAGCTCTCTCCATTCCCTATATAAATGCATTACTTCCCTCCAACGTGGGACATGACTCCATGACTCCCGGGAATGAGCCTCCCTGGCAACGAGGGATTAATACCAAGTGCCAACTGGCAACACGACTGGAAAAAGACCTTGAATAAAAGGAGGAAAAGGTAAAGACAAATGAGTTCATGTGGCTAAGAGACTTCAAAGAGAGTCGGGAGGTCATCCCAGAAGTAACACTTACACACACCTCAGTAGGATCTCATTGAACACCAAAGTGGATATCACCCCACACAGAGGGGCTCCTGAGGGCTCTGAAGACACCCAGGTCCTATATAAGGGGGGTAGCTCCAGAGATTGATGCCTTATCAGTGGGCTCTACTTTGGAATCTGTACTCCTGAGAGTGAGAGAGTTGGACTCAAATAAGTCCTCCCTGCACATGGTCCATCAGTCCCTTCTATTCAAACCTATATGTGATGCTGGAGTTTGTAGGTGTACTTCCAAAGACTGGAGCCTCTGGCCTGCCCATGTGCCAGCTGTGCCTGGAATCTCAGTGGAGCTGCAACTCCTACTCTACAGCTCAATGGAATCACCCAAGTCACCTGGTGAAGAAAGGTGCTTTTTTGTTTTGATTTTTTTTTTTTATTAGCTCCTGATATTCAAGAAAATCTCTATCATATTGCTAGTTGAAGACTAGGAACAGATGGCTCAGGGACTAATTCCCATTGTCAACACATTAATATATTAAAATATACAGTGTGCAAAAAAAGATTACAAGACAAACAAGGAAACAGGAAATGATGGCCCATCCAAAGGAGAAAGATAAGTATTCAGAAACTGTCAACAAAGAGGACTAGATTTTGTACTTATGGGACAAAGACTTAAAAAAAAAATCCTCACTATCTCAATATGCGCAAGGAGATAAAGGAAAACACGAAGAAAGAAGTAAAGGATATGCAGAAAGCAATGAATGAACAACATGGGATTCTCTTTCAGATTCTCAGTAGGAACCAAAGAGAAATACTGGAGTTGAAGAAGATAAAAACTGAAAAGAAAAATTCCCTAAAGGGTTCCAACAGCAAATTAGATCTGGAAGAAGAATCAGTGATCTCAAAGACAAGACAAATGAAATGATTCAGGCTGAGGAACAGAAAGAAAAAAGAATGAAAAAATTGATCTGAGCCTAAGAGACCTGTGGAATATGGTCAAGTGCACCAATATATGCACTATGAGAGTTCTAGATAGAGAAGAAAAAGAGAAAGGGACAAAAGGAATGGTCAAAGAAATAACGACAAAAAAGTTCCCAAATTTAACAAAAGACGTGCATATGCCATTCAAGAATTCCAGCAAACCCCAAACAGTTTAAACTAAAGAGACCTAGCCCAGACACATAGTAATCAAACTGTCCAATGCTAACAACAAAGAGAGAGTTCTGAAAGTTGCAAGAGAAAAGATATGAGTTACGTATAAGGGAATCCTGTAAAATTAAGTGTCAATTTCCCATGAGAAATCATGGAGTCAAGAAGACAGTGGCATGAAATATTTAAAATGCTTAAATTAAGCGATTGCCAGCCAAGAATTTTAGATCTAGCAAGACTTTCTTTCAGAATTACGAGATAGATTAAGACATTCCCAGATAAACAAAAGCTGAGGGAATTTATTATCAACAGACCTGCCCTATAAGCAATGCTAAAGGGAGATCTTCAGATTGGAAAGAAAAGACAGTGGATCAAAGAGGCTTAAAGAAATAAAGGACATCAGTAAAGGTAAACATATAGACAATTATACATGCCAGGACTATTGAACAGTAATTTTGGTATGTAACTCCACTTTTTTCATCCTACAGGTGCTAAAATGCAAATGCATAAAAAGTAATGATAAATTTGTGGTTTTTGACATACAGTGTGCAAAGATATAATTTGTAACATGTACCAAAATATGGAGGGATCAAGGGGTGTAAGAACAGTGTATCTGTATGCTATTGAAGTTAATTTGGCATGATTGTTATATATTTAGGATGTTAAATTTAACCCTATGGTAAAAACAAAGAAAATATCGGAAAAACGTACTTAGAAAGAAATGAAAAAGGACTCAAAATGGTACAATCAATATGAAAAAAATCAAAGAATTGAGGGTTAAAAAGATATAAGACATACAAAGACTAAATAGCAAAATGGAAGAAGAAAGTCATGAATTTTTGGTAGGTATTTTACATGTGAAAAGATTAAATTCTCCAGTCAAAAGACAGATCATGGCAGAATGGAAAAAATAGCATGACACAACTATATGCTGTCTGCAAGAGAGTAAGCTTAAATTCAAATACATAAGTTGGTTAAATGTGAAAAGATGGAAAAAATATATACCATGCAAGTACTAACTATAAGAGTACTGGGGTAGCTATACTAACACCAGATGAAATGGACTTTAAGTCAAAAACTGTTATGAGGGACAAAGAAGGTCATGATATTCTGCTAGATGGGTCAATTCAACAAGAAGATATGACAAATAAATATCTATACACCTAACAGAAGATCCTTAAATATATGAAGCAAATATTGACACTTTTGAAGGGAAAAATAGTACTAGACTTCAATACACCACTTTCAATAATGGTTAGAATAGCAAGGGAGCAGATCAATATGCAAATAGAAAACATAAACAATATTCTATACCAACCAAAACTAACAGACATATATAGAAACCTCACCCAACAGCAGCAAAATACACATTCTTTTCAAGTAAACATGGATCATTCCCAGAGTAGATCATATGTTAAGTCAAATAACAAGTCTCAATAAAAAAATAAAAATAAAAACAAGATAAACAAAATAAATAAAATGAACAAAGTTGAAGGACTCACACTTCCTGATCTTAAATCATATTAAAAATTGACAGTAATCAAAATAGTGTGGTACTGGCACAAGGACAGATGTATTGACTAATGGAATCTAATTGAGATTTCACTAATCAACCTTTGTATTTATAGCCAACTGATTTCTAACAAGGGTGCCAAGTCGACTGAATTGGGAAAGAATAGTCTCTTCCACAATTTATGCTGTGAAAACTGGATGTTCATGTGCAAGAGACTGAAGGTGGACTCCTACCTCACATCACGCACAAAAAGCAACTTAAAATGGACCAAAGACCTAAATATAATTACCAGCACTATGAGATTAGAAGAAAACATGTTGAAGCATGTTAGGCAATGGTTTCTTAGACTTTATACCCAAAGCACAAGCAACAAAAGAAAAAAATAGATAAATGGGACCTCATCAAATAAAAAACTTTTGTGCATCCAAGGACTTTATCATGAAAGTAAAAAGACAACCTACACAATGGGAGAAAAATATTTGGAAACTACATATCCAATAAAGGTTTAATATGCAGAATATATAAATAAATTCTACAAGTCAACAACAAAAAAGACAAATGACCCAACTGAAAAACGGGAAAAAGACTTACACAGTCATTTCTCCAAAGAAGGTATACAAATGGCCTAAAAACACATGAATGTATGCTCCACATCATTAGCCATTATGGAAATGCAAATCAAAAACACAATGTAGTTATATTTCACACCCACTGGAATGGTAGCTGTTTTAAAATATGGAAAATCACAAGTGTCAGAGAGGATGTGGAAAAATAGTAATAGCACATACATTGCTGATGGGAACATGAAAGGGTGCATCCGCTACAGAAGACAGTTTTGTGTTTTCTCAGAACTTAAAGTTTAGAAATTGTCATATGACCCTGCAATCCCATTTCTTGTGGGATTTATGTATAGATCTAAAACAGCTATTTGCACTTAGATGTTCATAGCAGCAATATTCACAACTGTCAAAAGATGGAAGCAACCCAAGTCTCCATGAACTGATGAATGGATAAAAAAAATGTGGTATATAAATAAAATGGAATATTAGTTTTCTGTTAAAAAGAATGATGTTCTGATACATATGACAACATGGATGAACCTTGAAGACATTATGATGAATAAAATAAACTAGACACCAAAGGAAAAATAGTTTATGATCTCATTGATATAAAAAATTAGAATAAATAAATTCATAGATTGTAAGATAAAGTTACCAGGGGCAGGGAGTCGGTGGGAAATAGGGATTTAATGCTTAAATTGTACAAAGTTTTTACTGGGCACAAGGGATATATTTTGGTGTTAGTGGAGATGGTAGCACAACATTGTAAGTGCAGTTAACAGCACTAAATCGTGTATTTGAATGTGAGTAAAAGGGGAAATTTTAGGTTGTATATATGTTAATAGAAGGAAAAAAGAAAACATAGGATAGTATAACACACAGAGTTTACCCTAATATAGACCCTGTACCAAACTAATGTAAGGTGTTATTAATGAGGTGGCATATGGGAACTCTGAATTTTAGGCATGATTTTTCTGTAAAACTGCAACTCCTTTTTTAAAAAAAGAGAAAGAAAAAACAAAAAACACACTACCCTTTGTTTCAAATGCAGTAGAGTCATGTCTCACGCTTAAGGGAAGGTAATGCATTTATACGCTGAGTTCTGGCTTAGAGAGAGACCGCATTTGAGCATCAAGGAGGCTCTCAGGAGGTAACTCTTAGGCACCCTATAATACTATGCTAAATTTCAATTTCATAAGTAAAGGTTCATAAGTACAGTCATCACAATCAGGGCCCGTCAATGGTCCATCCTCCTTCAGTAGTCTCTGCCCCTGTACTGAGGGAATTCTTGCTGTCCCATTAGAGAATGTGGCAGAGCTCTCCAGGATGGGAATTCAATATTTCTTTCAGTTATTGTGTGGATATTCACCCACTGTGACAATGCCCCATGAACACTTGAACACATTCATATGCCTTACAGGTATGCCCTCGGTGAACCTCCTCCCATGCACCCCTCCTCTCTGACACTCCACACCATTGATTCTCTCTTGCCACAATTGTAACCATTCTATGATAGAAAACTTCTTCAAAATTGAAGCCAACAAAATAGCCAAATATAATTAATATGAAAATGATATAATAATGATGGTTTTAAAAATAATGAATAAAATACAAAAAAATTTAAAACTTTGAAGTAATGAAAAAAACAAAATGAAAAATAAATGATTAAAGTTTTTTTTTAACATTATATCTTTCATCACTTTAAGATTTGCTGTATGTACAGTGGCATTTTTTCCATTTATTCACCCAGAGTCTAATTTTTTTCATTTTGTTCAAAGAAGCTTTAGGTTACAGAAAAGTCACAGACAGAATATAGGTGATTCTCATATACCCCACGTCCTCTACCTTTCCCCCTTTCCCCAATCAAAACATTTTACATGTGGATGGTACATTTGTTATAATTGATGTACAAATATCGAAACATTGCTACTAACCAAGGTCAATGATTTACATTGCGGTTTACATTTTGGACCATAGGACCATACACTTTTACAGATTGTGATGAAGTTTGACGTGGTCTGTATCCATCCTTGCAAGATCATGTAAAACAATTCCATCACCCCAAAAATGTCCCATGTTCCATCTATTCTATTCCTCCTTCCCTCTCCCCCCAGGATCCACGGTCCCAACATTGTAGTTTCAACTACATACCCACAAATCCCCAGAGTTCACCTGCTCCTTTCCCCAACCCTCCCACCAATTCCATGGACAGTCTAACCCATCCTCCTCACCCTACCCCCCTTACAGAACAGCACCACCTAGCCCAATTGCATCGCTGCACCACTGTTTTGCCCATCCACTGCACAACTACACCCTTCCACCTTATCATAGATTTTGGCACTAAGGGATTACTACCTAGCACCAACTAGCAATGCAACTGGAAAAAGACATTGACCAAAAGGGAAAAAGGGTAGAGACAAATGAGTTTATATGGCTAAGAGACTTCAAAGTGAGTCAGGAGGTCATTCCAGAGGTTAAGCTTATGCACGTCTCAGCAGGAAGTCATAGACTGCCAAAATAAACATTACCTCAAATAGGGGGCCTATGAGAGCTCTGGAGACATCCAGACAGTATTCGCAAGGCAGAGAGCTCAGGAGTTTGGCACCCTGCCAGTGGGTCCTACTTTGGAATTTACGCTCCCCAGTGTGATAGAGTTGGACTCAGTTGTATTTTCCCTACACATGGCTCTGCTGCCCCTCTTTTTGAACCTATAGTTAGTACTAGAGTTGATAGCTGTATTTCCAAGAAACTTAAATCTTTGGGCTGTCCATGTGCCACTTGGGCCCTGAATCTCAACAGAGTTGCAACACCTACTCTCCAGTACATTGGATCTACCCAGGACAATTAACAAGGAGAAGATGACTGACAATGACCATCTCAAGAAACAGAGAGAGTCTGCAACTGCAAGCAAGAAAGTCGTACCCATCTGCCCCATGGGATCTAAGCCCCCTCTCAATTAGAGGTGTAGTGAGCATTACCATCACAGAATCCTCAGGTTTGGGGAATGGACTATGGTCTAGAGTAGATTTACAGTTGTTCTACTGTATACCTGTTGTGATTCTAGCAATGGAAGAACTTTTATCATGGATTTGGAGGCAGTGGCCACTGGAGATTCTGAGGGGAGGGAGAAGGAAAAACAGGTGTACTTTGGGAGCATTTTTTGGGACTTTGGAATTGTCCTAAATGACATTTCAATGACAGATACAGGCCATTGTATATCACGTAATAATTGTAAAAATGTGTGGGAAAGAGTGTAAACAACAATGTAAACTATAATTCTCGCTTAGCGGCAGTGCTCCAAGATGTGTTCATCAGTTGTGACAGATGGACATGGGGGAGAATCTGTCTCCTTGTTTTCTCCAGCTTCTAGAGGCCACTTGCATTCCTTGGCCTCTGACCTCCTTCTTTCATTCTTAAAAAGCCAGAACACTGTACATCTCTGACCCTTGTCCCATAGTCACAGCTCTGTCTCAGACCCAGACTGGAAAGGTTTTCTGATTTAAAAGACCTATAGGACTAGATTGGGGCCAGCAGTATAAAATAGGATAGTTTTCCCTTCTCAAGATCCATATCCATAATCACCTCTGCAAAGTCCCTTTCCATGTAATGAGACATATTCATTCATAGGTTCTAAGGATTAGGATATGGACTTCTTTGGAGACCATTATTCTGCCCACTATAAGCATCAAGAATTTTCATATAGTGAATTAGGAAAATTAGGAAATTAGGAAAGCTATATACTTCCTCCCATATTTTACAGAAATTCCTTCCCTCTATTGCAGTCAAATCTCACCCATTGTCCTCCTTTCTATCCTGATTTCTTTAAATCCAACCACTTTAAACCCATCCCAGGCACAAAAGACTTGTCTGTACATGCATATCATTTGTTTCATACTCTGAGTCTTTCTCACTTTCTAAGAATTATCTTCTAAATAATCCCAGGTCTGTGGCCTTCCATCCTGTCTCTTTCTGCTAGAGAAATCAAAATAGTGCTCTCAGTGGGCTATAAGATGACAGATTTTTATCCCTTAAGATGCTTAGGAGATGAAAAGTAAATAAATTTATAGACAATTTTTCATTTTTAACCTGCTTCAGTTGTGAAACAAATCTGCTGCTGCATTAGTAATTTAAATTTCTTCCCATGGAACCTCTTTTTCAAAGTTGGTACCTTGCTTACATTTCTTATTTTCTTAATATTAAATTATTAATATATTAATTATGACATGTGAAGTGATGAGGTTTTACAGAAAACACTCTTGACTCATAGATGAAAATATGTCCAAAGCTTGCCTTGTTACCTGCTCTTTGAAATGACTCACTTTGTTAAACTCCCTCATTCCCAGTTCCTTCTTTAGAAAATAAGGTTAATAATACCTTTTTCTTTACTACAAAGGTTGAATATGAGGATAAGAGAAGGATATAAAATATTTAAATTTGCATTACTGTGTTGGAGAAGATGCTGAGAGTCAGAGCATAAAGGGTTAAGCATCCAAAAAGCATGCTTGCTGGTAGAGAGCAAATGTCTCCAAGGACACTGCATACTGCAGATATCAGTGGGAGGAGGCAGAGCAGAATGAACTCCCCACACAGATGTTATTGTCTAAGTTCCCAGGAAAGTTTGTCTGGGAACTCACAAACAGG
>JAQZBX010021978.1:16625-31985 GCA_029593785.1 Cabassous unicinctus | reverse complement strand
GGGGGAGGAGCTGTGGACTAGAGTGGACTTGGTGGTGTTCTGTTGTAGACATATTGTGATTCAAGCAATGGAAGAAATTGTAACAGTGAGGTGGAGCCGGTGGCCACTGGACATTTTTGGGGCAGGGAGAGGAGGGGCAGTTGAAATACTCGGGCTTTTTTGGGACTTTGGGGGTTGTCCTGAGTGGCAAAGCAGCGACAAATGTAGGCCATTTTCCATCAGAATATACCATGCAGAACTGGGTGGGAGAGAATGTGGTCTGTGATGTGAACTGTGGTCTGTGCTCGGTGGCAAGGCCCCAGGATGTGTATATCCATTGCGGGTGTAGTACCACACGGATGGGGAATGGTTGTGTGGGGTGTTGTTGGGGGTGTGGGTGGTGGGGAGCATGGGAATCCCTGTAGTTTCTGAGTAATATTTGGGTAATCTAGGCACCTTTATAAAATGTATATATATATATAACAAACAACATTTATGTAAACAAAGGCACATATATGCATATGTATTTATATATCATTTTACAAATTAAAACAAAACAAAACAAAAAAAAAAACCAAAGTAAAATGTGGGACAAAACCTGAATAAATATAAAAGTGCAAAAAAAAAAAAAAATGAGAGCATTCAACTATACCATTAAATATGATATTGTCTTTAGGTATTTCATAGATTTATTTTATCAGATTGAGAAATTTCTTTTCTATTCCTAGTAAACTGAGAATTTTTATAATTAATGAATGTTGAATTTTGTCAAAAATTTTTTCGGCATCTATTGAGATAGTCAAGTGGCTTTACATCATTAGTCTCTTGATAATGGTGAATTACATTTATTAATTTTCAAGTGTTACAGCTACCTTGTATTCTTGGGATAAAATGCACTTGGTCATGGTGCATTATCTTTTCATCTATTTCTGGTATTGATTTAGAGATATTTTAAGGAATTTTTCACCTATATTCATGAGGATATTGGTCTATAGTTTTCATCTGTTGTAATATTTTTGAATCATATTAGGGTAATGCTGGACTCATAAAGAGTGTCTATGTGTCCTGTTCTCCTCTAATTTCTGGAAGAATTTATATAGAATTGATGATACTTTTTCCTAATGTTTGTAGAATTCACAAGTGAAGCCACATGGGCCTGGAGTTGGCTATGTTGAAAGGGTTTTTAGCTACAAATTCAATTTCTTCAATAAATATAAAACTTTTAAAGTTACCTATTTCTTCTTGAGTGAGGTTGGTAGTTTGTGGCTTTTAAGATATCTGTCATTTCATCTAAGTTTTAAAATTTGTTGTTATAAAGTTCATGATCTCTCCTTAAAATCCTGTTACTGTCTCTAGGATCTGCAGTGACGTGTTTTCATACTTGATATCACACTTGATACTGCTAATGATATTGTTGTTCCTTCTTTTTTCTTAATCAGTCAATGTAGAGATTTAACAATCTCATTGGTCTTTTCATAGAACAAGATTTTGGTTTTATTAAAATTTTCTATGATTTTTCTGTTTTTAATTTCATTGAGTTCTGCTCCTATCTATAGTATTTCCTTCTTTCTGTTTGCTTTGGGTTTAAATAGTTTTTCTTCTAATTTCTTAAGGTTGGCACTTCTATTTTTTATGCTAAATCTTTCTTGTTTTGTAATATAACAATATAATACTACACATTTCCTTCTAAGTTCTGTTTGAGCTTCATCCAAAAATGTTGATAGGTTTTAATTCATTTTCCTTTGATGGGAAATATTTTCTAATTTCTTTTGTGACTTCCTCTTAAATTTGTAGTTGTTAGTGTGTGGTTTAACTTTGTCTTTTAATTTCAGTTAAAATTTTTTCTGGTCAAGAATATAATTTGTATAAATTAGCATCTTTTACTTTTGTTGATATTTACTTTACGGACCAGGATATCAGTGGATGTTCCTTGTGCACTTTAAAATGCCATGCAATTTTAGGCGTAGTGTCCTATAAATGTCAGTTAGGTGAAGTTGACTAATAGTGTTGTTGAATTATTCTGCATCCTACTACAAGTAGTGGATTTTATATCTACTTGTTATATCAATTACTGAGAGGAGTTTTGAAGTCTCCTACTACAATTGTGGATTTGTCTTTTTTTCCTGTCAGTTCTATGATTTTTTTATTAATGTAATTTGAATCTGTTTTTAGATGTATCTTCATTTAGCATTGTTAGGTATTCGTAATGAATGGGCCCCTTTATCATTATGTAATGCCCCTCTGTGTCTCTGTCAATATTCCTTGTTTGAAGTCTATTTTTTCTGATATTTTAAAAAACTACTGATAGCATAATATATCCTTTAAATCCTTTTGCTATTAAACTCTATGCCTTTATATTTAAAGTAGGTTTGTTGCATATTTAAAGTAGACTTCTATGTGTAGATAGCATATTGTTTGGTTTTGCTTTTTTATCTTTTCTGAGAATCTCTGTCATTTAATTGGGGTGTCATAACTTTTTCCATTAATGAAATTATTGTTAAGGTTGGATTTAAATTACTATCTTGCTAGTTGTTTTCTATTTGTCCCATCTGTTCTTTGTTCTTTTTCCTGTTTCTGTCTTGTTTTAATAATTGTTATTGAATTTTATTTCTACTATTAGATTATTAGTTATATCTATTTTCAAGTTTTTAGTTGTTGCTCTAAGTTTTAAAATATACGTCCTTAACTACATCTATAACTTTTCAAAGTCTATTTTCAAATAATATTACACCATGTCATGTATCGCATGTGAGCCTTATTGCAGCATAGTTCTAACTCTATCCTTTGAGGATTTTTTCATATATTTTACTCTTAAAGCTACATAAAATATAGAAAAATATTTTGTATATACCTTTATTTTTACCATTTCCTATGCTTCTTATTGGTTTTTGTCTAGACAGAGATTCTGTCTAGTATCATGTTCTTTCTGCCAGAAGTACTTATTCCTTTAATATCTCTTAGAGTACAGTATAATATCTCTTATAGTACTGGAAATGAATTCTTCCTAGTTTTGTTTGTCTGAAAAACTCTTTATTTTGCCTTCATTTTGAAAACTACTTTTACTGAGAATAGAATTCTTGGTGTACAGACTTTTTTCTTTTGATACTTTAAAAATATTACTTGATTATCTTCTGGTTTTCATAATTTCTGGCAAGAAGTCTGCTTTAATTCTTGTTTTTATTTTCCTGTGAGTAAAGTGTTTTCAAAATTTTCTTTTTATCTTGGCCTTCAAGTTTCTCTCTTTTTCTCTTTGTCTTTGGTATTCATAAGTTTGACTATTATGTGTCTTTTTTCCCTCTCTTTCTTTCTCCCTCCCTCCCCTTTTTTTAAAATCAGTTTTTGGGTTCTCAGTGTTTCTTAGATCTGTGGTTTGATGGCTTTATTTTAGTTTTGGAAAATTCTCAACATTATCTTCTTAAATGTTTCTCCTGACCCATTCTCTTCCTTTTATTTTTCTAATTCTAAATATTACAGGCATTTTAGAACTTTTAATCCTGTCCTACAGCTCTTGAATAAGATTTATTCTATTTTCTTAACTTATTTTTCTCTTTAAATTTCAGTTTAGGTAATTTCTATTGACCTATCTTCAAGTTTGTTTGTTTTTTTTTCTTTCCTCAGTTGGGCTGAACCCATTAAAGAAATTTTTCATTTTTGATATTCTTCTCATTTTAGTGCTGGTTTTATCTTGTTTTTCTGTGTGTCTCACAATTTTTGATTGAATGCCGGTTTACACATATAGAACTTTAGAGAAGACAATGAATAATGCATAACCTTGGAAATAGGCACAGTTCTTCCTCTACGAAATCCTTAGTTTGGAAAGGTAAGCCAATCTAGGCAACAGTCGAGCTAATTTTGTGTTGTGTGGTTTTTATCGTTACCTTCAGTGTACTATGATATTCAAGTTCCTCTAGACATGGGTTTCCATTGCCTTGTGCTTCGAGCGTGGACTATAGTGCCAGAAAGTTTTTGTCAGCATCTCTGCTCCTCCCTTAGCTTTCAGCAGTCCCTGCATGGGAGATACATGCTCTTTCCCCAAAAGTTTCAGACATTGCTTAATATAAGTGTAGGATCCTGGTCTTCTTTCCTAGGGATAGAGAATATTTTCTGCTGCTGTTTCCCTAGTCATAATGGATCTTTGTGTCCTGGGAGTGACAGATTAACTGCCTTTCCCGAAGTGGTTTAAAATGTTTGATTTGCAGGAGAGAAGAGTGTTTGGAGTGGGCAGGGCTTTATGTCTGCCTGCCAGTAGCTACCAATCAACTCCTACATGGCTGCATGCATACACCACTGAGTTCTCTCCAGTGTTCTGCCCTGCCCACAGCCTTTTCTCTAAGAAACTGGCAGAGGCCCTGGAAAATGATCTTGCAAGTGAGTGTAGACTTTCCTTGTGTTTGGTGCCTCTAGCCAGTCCAAACAACCTGTTAGCTCACACTTGATCTTTTAATATTCATTAAAAATTTAACAGATTCCTTCTTGCCTGCTTTTATGGTGACCATGTATGTTCCCTATGCTCTGCAATTCTTTGTCTGTTTTCTCTCTCTTTATAGAGGTTTGTTCTTCTTCAGAATTCAGGTTACTTGGTTGCTTTGCAACCTTAGCTCTCTGATGGGCTCAAGAAAATTTATGATGTTATAGGTCATGAATTATATTCTTTGGAGCTTTTAAAATTTTAAGTGGAAGCTTCTGCTGTAGAGATTTTTACTGTAATTAGAAAATGCTGAATGCCCATAGAACTAATCTGCTTGGACAAAGAACTACAAGCTAAGATTCTCTTAGTTAGTAAAGTCAAAACTCACTCTTGCCCAAAATAAATAGTTGCATTGAGTTTTAAATTTGAGAAGAAACAAAGCCAAATATATCTATTTGTGTCTATAAATATTCATACATATAGGGAATTCCTAAATTGGTATTCTAAAATATAGACTCATCTCTGACGGAAGACCCTTAAGAGAAGGCTTTTTTTGGGTAAGTACCTAAATTTATCACATAGACCTCTATTATTGGAGCAAGGGGAAGAAGAGCTGTGAGAGAACTGTTGGCTGTAGCACAGTGTGGAAGACTTGGGAATCTACCTTGACATAGCCATCTTGGGCCACGGGGCTTCTTGGGAAACATTGCGCATTTGTAGTGAGCTGAACCACAAACGAGTCACAATTATGGGGATCCAGGCAGTTTTTCTGTGGGAAATCCTTTACTGAGTTCAACCTAAAGGGGAAAAATGTACGTATTCTTACTATAAGGGCATTACTTGGATTAATTGGCAAAAATCTTGTATGAGTCAGAGGTAGCTTGGGTGTAATATGGTGGCCGTGAGTGAGGTTCCATTGATAATGGGACAGTAAGTTCAGTTAAAATGACTTTACTGTAGAACTTCTTAGGACTTTTAGCACAGCCATTAGCAACTGCAGATATCTAGCTCTTCTGTCAGCAGTAGTGGAGATATTGAAGAAAGACAAACACAACTATTCAAGGATCCACAAAGACAGAATCTGGCCCCAAGAGCTTCCAAGGACTCAGAATCTGCTTTTCTATTAAGAAATTGAGGATGGGCAGTAATAGTGACTAATTTACAGATACATTTATTCACCAGTAAGGTTGTGGGACCGGGGTGGGGGGGGGGCTTCCTGGAAAATTCTCTTTGGTCCCAGAGTAATTTTAACTTGGTCCTAAAATACCATTGTGAACTGAAGGTAGTGAGACACCAAACTTGGTTGTATCAAAGATTGAAGGCACTAGAAGAAGAATACAAGAACTACCTGGACTGTAGTTTCTTCCAGGATGCAGACAATGGGGTATTTATAATTTTACCCTCATATCTAATCTAGTACTTGATACCAGTAGCTTTTAATGTTTATTGAGTGGATAAAGCACAGCCATAAACATGAATGAAATGAGCTGCTTGGACAATATTTATTAGTCAGGGTTTTTCCTTGAATAGTTCTTAATAAAAATATTTGATAAGTAAAATTAATGTCAATAAATGCCGTGCCATTATTTCTATCAATTTCTTATGTTTTGTTTATACAAAAAAACATTTGAAAATGTAAAGAGATTGCAACATTTCTAAAGCTGGCTCCATAGTAATTACCATAATCACTATTGTTTAGAAGTTCAACAAATATTCACACTTTTTTTTTAATCATCAGTGGACTGTGGAGAAACTATATGTCAGATCAAAAGCTCATGAGACATAGTATGGTGGGATCACATCAGATATTAACCGCAGACTCATCTTACCAGTTAAGATTCAAAATGTTCTTCAGAAATGGGATGCATGGTTTCTACAAAAAGAAACGAAGACAAGAAAACTATGCCCATGAAAAAAATACATTCATAAGTGCACATTATATGTAAGGGCAAAGATTTTCTCGCTTGATTTCACCCAAGGTGGAGAGTGAGGCTAACTCAGTTAAGGCACAGTCCACAACAGGTGTTGTCAATAACTCACAGGCCAAATCCATGACCTGGGCTGTTTTTGTAAATAAAGGTGCATTATGCCCATTTCTTTGCTTCTGCTGTATCAGAATTGAGTTGCATCAGAGACCCAATGATCTTCAAAGCCTAAAATTTTTATATCTGGCCCTTTGTAGAAAATTTTTGCCCACTCCTGCCTTACTTAAGATAAATCAACTATATTTGTTCATGTGGGTGTGTGTGTCTTTGTGTAGGTTCATGTGTGTGCAGGATTTCAGGAGACGGTATTAGGGCTTGAAGTTGAGTCTTCATCACTCAATCTCATGCTATTATGTTTTGTCTAGGCCATCAACCCTGCTCAACTTAAAACTTTGTAATGGTCACCATTATCCTTAGAACACTAAACATAACTTACAAGGACACTGTTGTCACTTGCTACTCTTCTGTATTTACCTTTTCCTCCATCCATGTCCACATTCTAATTGCTAAATTCTTCCCAAAGCCTCTTACCTTAGATCCTTATCCTTCTGCCTGAAGTGTCCTCTTCACTTATCATTGTCTTTTTTTTAATTTCACTAATCTGTGCTTACCTTTCAACAATCAGCCAAGCATCAGTCTTCTACTCTATTTTTGTTGTTGTTGTTAGTTAGGCCAGTGGTTTATTGAGAAATGGGAGAAAAGAACAGGATTATGCACCTCAACTGTACATGTGGGCTCCTCTAGGCAGAGAGAGCCAGTCCTTTACTCTAAACACATATACATCACAACTTTCCCCTATACACATCCAGACTTTCATGGAAACTGGACAGAACGTCTAAGTTCCCCTTTTCCATGTTCCCATAGATCTGGATTATAAAGCCTTTTATTATTATTTTATCCATTTAGTACAGGGGTTCTTAACCTTCTTTGTTCCACAGACCCCTTTGCCAGTCAGGTGAAAACCACGGACCCCTTACTAAGTCCACACTATACTTAATTAATAAATGTGTCACACCTGCACCAACACGTCCCCACAAGTATAATGTTTTTCTTTTCGAATTTCAATTCAAGCTCATGGTCCCCTTGTTAAGAACCCCTGATTTAGTTTGATTTAGGTAATGGTATTTACTATTATTATTGTTATCATTTTTTAAATCCCATTATCCTCTACTTGAGTCTGTGTTCCACTGGGATAAAAGCTATATCCTGCTTCTATAATGCCATGTCCCATCATTATTATGCTTTTTACTAAAAAAAAAAATGTCTCAGTGTGGAAGCTAAATCAGGTCAATCTTCATGTAGGATGACTAAAGATATTAGATATGATTGCATACATAAATGTGACTTACGTGTAGAAGATGAAGGAGGTGTAATCAAAAGGACATTTTGAGATTCGAGGAAGCAGTGTTGATTTGGAACCTAGTGTACAATTCAGGAGGTAGAGATTGGGAAGTAAATTTTCCCATTTAGGTGAAGGGTCTGAGTTATCTCCAATTTTAAATGAAGATAGAAGGAAATAGAATCACTGAACACAGATTTTCTCCTTTTGCTTCTGTTGAGAGGAGACATCCTAGGCAGCAATGAGCCATTTTATGGAGGGCACCAACAGTAGTCAAAGAGCCAAAGTGTAGAGGTCCTACCCGGTGGTGTGGCATTATGGGTGAAATTGTCTCAGAGCACATGCGAGCTGCCTTCTGTATATGCCCAGAAATAACTGAGACAAATTTTGCCAGGAAGGTTTGGGAATGTGTGCCCAGTAGAAGCTTTGGATCTTATATTATCAGATTTCAATTCATTAATCAACAAATTTCAGTCTAAATGTTAGCATGCCCTTATAAGTACACACATGGCAATGCCTTGGGACATTCAGATTAATACTTGTAAACACATAAAGTGAAAATCAATGCGTATTACCATCTCACAAAAGATTCCTCAAAGTTACAGAACTTTACATGATTTTTTATTATTATCATAAATAAAGTTTCAGGATGATACCATGCATTTGATCAAATATTAATAAATGTGCTTGGAGAGAGTGAATTTCTACCTGCAAAACAGAGAGGCAATGTCATTTGGACCTGACAGAAATCTTAGTAAGAAACCAACAGTGAGGATTGCTGTAGGAGGCAGAGGAGAAAGATTATTTTTCACAACTGTGGTTGAGTGAAATGAAAATGCCTAGTTCTGTCCCTCTATGGCAAAGGCTGGGGATCTATCAGTCTTGTCAGCACCTGAATGCCATTTTTCCAGCGGACTTTAATTACATAGGCTAGACAGCTTGCAAAGGGAAAAAAAAAGAATTGAGACTCTCTATTCTGGGGTAAATTTCCTAAGCAATGTGTGAGAGGTGTACGCAGAAATCCTGTTGACAAAATATTTTGTGTAAGTACCTCCCACACACAGCTTTAAAATGTTACCCCTATGCGTTTTCCATTCCTGTTGCTATTCAAATAACAAATGTCTGCAGTATCTTAATCTGTTTCTTTCTCTTCCTTGCCCCATGACTCCTCCAAGAAGCATTAGCAACTATTTCATTCATCTCCTTATACCATTTCATGTCATTTTAAAATGATTTTAGAATTAAATTACAACCTAAGTTTTCCTAAGTTATCTGGAAGGTAAGTTAAATGAAATGGACCATTAGCACTTCCCATTCATTTTATATGCATTTTAAGGTGTCAAAATTCACATTTTCATTGACAAAGTTATAGATGTTCTTGTAATGACTTTTGTCTATTTTAAAAGGTTTTTTTTGAAGCACTGAGGAAACACACAAGCTTGAGAATTACTATCTATGGAAAGACTGAAATGTTTCTCTTGTAAAGGATATGAACATTTAAATGATGCCAGCCCTCTGATCGTCATTCTTTGGTGATGCAGGCATTTTACTTGTCTCCCCAGTTAAGTGGACCATCATGTGCATCAGAGTATCTTCTGGGTTTCTGGAAGCTTTCTGTAAACTACCTACTGAAAAGTGCTTACTTGTAGTAACGGCCCGTCAAAATGCAGTAAAGGAAATTCAGGTCATTCTTTCAGTCACTATTCACCCAATAAACTTTTACTGAACACATGTGGTGTACATAATGGAAATGTAGAATATGTGGGAGCAAAAAGGCATTGAGTATGGACCCAGGAAGACTTAGAGTGGAGCTGTGCCCTGCCCTTGATTTTTCGGTGACTTGTGACGGGGCACTATTTTTAACCTCGTAGACCCTCAGTTTCTGCATGTACATATATAACCATATGTATATGTATACACACACCCATATGGTTATATATGTATATATATGTGTGTGTGTGTGTAGTTATGAAGACTACAGATACCAATATGTATGGAGACAAAGATATGGTAGTAACTCCTCTCAGGCAAATTACTTTCTTCTCTCATTTTCTTTGTGAAAGAGTTAAAATGAAATTGTCAGAGAGAAAGAACAGTATAGTATGTAGTACAGTCTTGTATTAAGACATATTTGGATTTCAGTTCATGCTCTAGCACTATTGGGTCTAGTGGGGTCTCAAAATGACTAAACCTAACTCAGTGGTAGAGAGAAAAAGTAGATTCTTAATTTGGTCTAAAACCAGTCAAGACCTTCTGAGAGATAGTGTTAAAAGTCCAATACAATTTAAAGCTCAGAATTTAGGGGTAAAAATTAAAATAAATACACAGGTTGCCCAGAGTTTCTGCTTCAGTAAGTCTGGGAAAGGCCCAAGGATTTGCATTTTTAACAAATTCCTTGGTGCTGCTTGTGCTGCTGAATGAGAGCTCCCACTATGAGAACCTCTGCTTTAGATAATGCTCAGTCTTTAAGGAAAAGTACTCCTTGTTTCTTATTTTGTCCTATTCTTTCAAATCTCTGGATACCCACTTTGTATTAATAAAATTTTACCTACAATTGACAAAACATATAAGCAAATTTGGGATAGTTCCAATTTCATGTGTATATATATATATTTTTTCAGTTTATATTTATGATAACTAATAACCTTAGGCACTTATCAAACTTTAAGATTATGTTCACATGGCATGGGTTTATCATTATAGAACATTAAAAAACTTGTTCCAGTGACTTATTGGGAGGGTGCTCTTAGGAGATAGGGGATAAGGGAGGCAGGACAGGGCAGGGGAATAAGATTCAATTAGCTGGTGGTCTTGACTGACTGGAGACTAACTTCAATCTGGGCCAGCTGTGGAATGGGAATTTCACTACAGATTTAGTCTCAACTGGGAGGACTAGCCCTTTGTACAGCTATCTGTATCTGGCAAAGCCTTTGTCAGCCAGTACTGACCTAGTTCTACCTCACCCTTCCTTGTTGTCAGCAGCGGTTGGGGGATTGAAAGTTGGTGAGGATTTGTTGCCTTTCAAGCAAGGAGGCAAGGGCAATTCTCTGGAAAGTGGGTAGGAATAAGTTGTTTTGAACTAATCTTCACAGCAATTGGGGGATAGAAGCAACCTCATTAAAAAGGGATCAAGGTGATGCACCACTTCATTCAAATTGCAAGACTATTTTATTTTATTAAATTAAATTAATTTTTCTTTATTTTTAAAGAAGCTTTAGATTACATAAATGTTACATAAAAAAAATAGAGATTATGGGAAGATGGCCTTGGATTAGGCAGATAAGGCTCAGCACTCTTACAAAAACAACAGAGAAAGAGCCAAAAGCTGCCTGAGGGACCTGCTTTGGGGGTCAGCAGACCAGGACAGTTCTTTACAACTCCCAGAAGAGTGAGGGACAGAGACACGAAGAAGCCAAAACAACAAACTGTGAGTTACTAACCCTCCTGGCCATCAGGAAGGGCTCCCACCCCCCACCCCAGAGATATTCAGGTGGGGTAAAACCCCTGGCTCATTGCAGCTGACTGAGAGGGGAGCAGATGACTTCTTTCCTGTTAGCTGTTACAAGGGAAAAGGGAGGGGGAGTTGGGAGGATTTTCCTCAGTGAATTCAGTGAGCAGAGTCCACTTTGAATCTCGGCTCTGGCTAGACGAAAACAGAGATATACCTCAATGGAAAGGTGTGCCGACGAGCACCGTCTGCTGGCTGGACTGGAAACTGCATGAGAAAAACTGTTCTTTACACTACCCCTGGGAGAAAGTCTGTGCCCCATTAGTGAGTCCCTGGCATGATTTTGATAACTTAAGCTGGGCAATATTAATGACTTAGGATATGTTGAACCAAATATCAAAGAAGAGCTGTGAAAAAATAATAGCAATAGGCAAGAGAGAGAAATTGACCATCAGAGTAAATTCACCAACATATCAGATGCCTAGACATCAGTAAAAAATTACAAACCGTACTAGGAAACAGGAAGAGATGCTCAGCCAAAGGAACAAACCAAATATCCTGAAGCGATTCAGGATTTAAGACAATCAATGATAATCATACAATTCTCCTAAATCAATTTAAAGAATTGAAAGAAATATGATTAAAGAGATAAAGGATATTAAGAAGACATTGGGTGAGCATAAAGAACAATTTGAAATTCTGCAATGAAAAGAAACAGTCCTTCTGGGAATGACAGACACAATGGATGAGATTAAAAATACATTAGAGGCACATAAGAGCAGATTTGAAGTGCTTGACGACAGAATTAGTGATTTTGAAGACAGAACATTTCAACTGGAAAAGACAGGAGAACAGAAAGAGAAGAGAATGGAAAAAATGGAACAGGGTTTCAGGGAATTGAATGATGATGTGAAACACAAAAACATATGCCTTATTAATATCCCAGAAGGAGAAGAATATGGAAAAGTGGCAGAAAGAATACTTGAGGAAATAATGGCTGAAAACTTCCCTACCTTTATGAAAGACATAAATATAAATATCCAAGAAGGACAATGCACCCCAAACAGAATAAACATGCACAGACCTACCCTGAGACACCTTCTATTCAGAATGACAAATATCAGAGATAAAGAGAAGATTTTGAAAGCAGCAAGAGAAAAGCAAAGCATCACATATAAGGGATACTTGACAAGAATAAGTGCTGATCTCTCATCAGAAACCATGGAGGAGAGAAGAAAGCGGTATGATCTATTTAAGGTATTCAAAGAGAATAACTGCCAGCCAAGAATTCTGTATCTGGAATTCAAACTGTCCTTCAAAAATGAAAAGGAATTCAAAGTCTTCACAGATAAACAAAATCTGACAGAATATGGTACCAAAATACCAGAATTACAAGAGATACTAAAGGAAGTGCTGCAGCCTGAAAGGAAAAAAACAAGGGTGAGAGACTTGGGCAAGAGTGTAGCAATGAAGATTATTTGAAAGGGTAAATTTAAGGGTAAAAAGATAGACTGTAGTACAATATGACAACAGAAAACCAAAGGTCAAAATGGATGAAGTAATACCTTTACAGTTATAACACTGAATGTTAATATCTTGAACTTCCCAATCAAAAGACACGAACTGATGGAATGGATTAAAAAGTATGAGCCATCTCTATGTTGTCTACAAGAGACTCACCTCAGATGTAAGGACACAACCAGGTTAAAAGTGAAAAGTTGGAAAAAGATATTCCACACAAATAGTAACCAAAAAAGAGCTGGTGTAGTGATACTAATATCAGACAAAATAGATTTTATAAGCAAAACTGTTATAAGGGATGAAGAAGGTCATCATATATTAATAAAAGGGGTAATTCAATAAGAAGAAATAACTATTCTAAATATTTATCCACCTAACCTGAGTGCCCCAACATACATGAGGCAGCCACTGGCAAAGCTGAAGGAAGAAATAGATGTCTCTACAATAGTGGTTGGAGAATTTAATACACCACTTTCAGTATTGGATAGAACATCTGGACAAAGGATAAATAAAGAAACAGAGGGCTTGAAAATATTATAAATGAAATAGACCTAACAGAAATGTATAAAGCATTGCACCCCAAAATAGCAGGATATACATTCTTTTCAAGTGCTCATGGATCCTTCTCCAAGAGACAATATATTGGCTCACAAGACAAGTCTCAATAAATTTTAAAAGATTAAAATTATATAAAACACTTTCTCTGATCATAATGGAAAGAAGCTAGAAATCAATAATGGATGGAAAAAGGGAAAATTCATAAATATATGAGATTAAACAACATACTCTTAAACAATCACTGGGTCAAAGAAAAAATTGCAAGAGAATTCAGCAAATATCTTGAGATGAATGAAAATGAGAACACAACATATTAAAACTTATGGGACACTGAAAAGGCAGTGCTGAAAGAGAAATTTATAGCCCTCAATGCTTACATTAAAAAAGAATAAAGAGCTAAAATTGAAGATCTAACTGCACACCTGGAAGAACCAGAAAAAGAAGAGCAAAATATTGCCAAACCATGCCAAAAGAAAGAAACTGTTAAGATCAGAGCAAAAATAAATAAAATTGAGAACAATAAAACAATAGAGAGAATCCACAAAACCAAACTTTGTTTTTGAGATCAACAAAATTAACAAGCTCTTAGCTAACTGAGAAAGAAAAAAAGAGAGAAGACACAAATAAATAAAATCAGAAATGAGAGGGGGACATTACCACTGATCCTGTAAAAATCAGAAAGATCACAAGAGCATGCTATGAACAAATGTATGTCAAAAAAATAGAAAATGTAAAGAGATGGACAAATTCCTAGAAACACATGAACCACTTACATCGACTTTCGAAGAAATAGAAGACCTCAACAAACCAATCACAAGTGAAGAGATTGAGATAGTCATCAAAAACTTCCCAAAATGAAAAGCTCGGGACCAGATAGCTTCACAGGTGAATTTTACCTATCATTCACCTAACACCGATTTTGCTCAAAAGCTTCCAAAAACTTGAACAAGAAAGAATGCTACCAAACTCATTCTATGAAGCCAACATCACCCTAATACCAAAACCAGATGAAGATACTACAAAAAAAGAAAATTGCAGACCAATATCTCTAGTGAATATAGATGCAAAAACCCTCAACAAAATACTTGCAAACCAAAACCAAAAGCACATTAAAAGAATTATATACTATGATCAAGTGTGTTTTTTCCCAGGTATGCAAGGGTGGTTCAACACAAAAAAATCAGTTAGTGTAATAAACCACATTGATAAATTGAAGAATAAAAACCACATGATCCTCTCGAATGATGCAGAAAAGGAATTTGACAAAACGTATTTGTAATATTTTCAAGCCCTCTGTTTCTTTATCCTTTGTCCAGATGTTCTATTCCAAAAGTTAGGAATAGAAGGAAGCTTTCTCAGTATGGTAAAGTGCATACACTGAAAACCTGCAGCTAGCATTGTACTAATGGTGAAAGACTGAAAGCGTTCCTGCTGAGCTCAGGAACAAGACTAGGATGCCCACCATCAGCATTATTATTCAATATTGTGCTATAAGTACTAGCTAGAGCAATTAAGCTAGACAAAGAAATAAAAGGAACCCAAATAGGAAAAGAAGAAGTAAAACTTTCACTATTCGCTAATGACATGATCTTATATCTAGAAAATCCTGAAAAATCCACAAAAAGCTACTAGAATTAATAGACGAGTTCAGCAAAGTGGTGTGATACAAGGTAATACACAAAAATCATATCATTTCTATACACTACTAAGTTCAATCTGAGGAGCAAAACAGAAAAAATATCCATTTATAATAGCTACTAAAACAACCAAATATTTCGGAATAAACTTAAACTAGGACATAAAGGACCTGTATTGAGAAAACTATAAAACATTGCCAAAAGAAACTGAAGAAGACTTAAATAAATGGAAGGACTTTCTGTGTTTATGGATTGGAAGACTGAATATCGGCCAAAACTGATTTACAGATTCAATGCAATCCCAGTAAAAATCCAACAGCCTTTTGTGTAGAAATGAATAAACCAATTATCAAATTTATTTGGAAAGGTAAGGGGCTCCAAATAGCCAAAAATGTCTTTAAAAAGGAGAACGAAGTTGGAGGACTCTCACTTCCTGACTTTAAAGCATATTACTTAGCTACAGTGGTAAAAAAAAAAAAAAAAAA
>JAQZBX010021978.1:0-16525 GCA_029593785.1 Cabassous unicinctus | reverse complement strand
TATCCAAAAGAAAGAAAGAAGGCCCCTATCTCACACTTTATACAAAAATTAACTCAAATGGATCAAGGACTTAAATATAAAAACAACAATCATAAAACTCCTAGAAGAAAATATAGGAAAGCATTTCAAGACCTTGTGTTAGGCGGTAGTTTCTTAAACCTTTTGTCCAAAGCATGAGCAACAAAAGAAAAAATAGATAATTGGGACCTCCTCAAAATTCACTTTTGCACCTCAAAGGATTTTGTCAAAAGGGTGGAAAGGCAGCTGACTCAATGGGAGAAAATATTTGGCAATCACATATCTGATAAGGGTTTAATATTCATGATATATAAGGAGATCATACAATTCAACAATAAAAAGACAAAGTATCCAATTAAAAGAAATGGACAAAAGACTTGAAAAGATAACTGTCCAAAGAAGAAATACATATGAAAAAATGTTCAACATCACTAGCGATGAGGGAAATGCAAATCAAAACTACAATGAGATATCATTTCACATCTGTTAGACTGGCCGCTATTAAAAAGTCAGAAAATTGTAAATGTTGGAGAGGATGTGGAGTGATAAGATCACTTATTCACTGTTGGTGGGAATGTAGAATTGTACAGTTGCTGTGGAGTACTATTAGGCAGTTCCTAAGGAAGTTGAATATAGACTTGTCATGGGACGCAGCAATACCATCACTACATATATACCCAGAAGAACTGAGAGCAGTGACATGAATAGATATGTGCACACCGATATTTACAGCAGCATCATTCATAATATCCAAAAGTTGGAAACAACCAGGTGTCCATCAACTGATGAATGGATAAACAAATTGTGGAGTATACACATGATGGAATATTATGCAGTGGTAAAAAGAAATGAAGTCATGAAACATATGACTACATGGATGAAGCTGGAGGACATTATATTGAGTGAAGCAAGCCAGACTCAAAAGGACAAATACTATATAATTACCCCATTATGGACTAAATATATTATTCAAAATATAAATATATTATGTGAAATATAAATATGGGTAGAATTGCATATAAGACCATATTTCTTGGAAGGTGAACAAATGTAATACTAGAAAATGATAATATCAGACAAAAAATTATACTAAGTGAAGGAGACCAGGCATAGAGTACTACATATTGTATGATTCCAATTATATAAAACTATATAAAATGTAAATCAACTTAAAGAGATAAAATGAGATTAGTGGTTATGTATATCTGAGGATGGGATGCTAAGAGGTGTAGAGTCTTTCTTTTTGGAGTAATGAAATTGTTCTAAAAATTTTGAGATGATGAATGTACAACATTGTGATTATACTAAAAGCCATTGATTATACACTTTGGATAGAATAGGCAGATGCAGCAGATATGTACAGTGGGAAATTGAGCATAGAGAGATTGAGCATAGAAATATTCTTGTTTGTTCAGTTTTTTGTTTATTATTATTATTATTATTATTGAAACAATGAAAGTGTTCTAATAACAATTGAAGTGATGAATGCACAACAATGTGATTATACCACATACCATTGATTGTACACTGTGAATGAACTGTATACTTTATTAATATGTATCAATAAAATTGATTTGTTAAAAAAATCGGGTATTCCCACATGCCCCACTCCCTCCACTTCCCACACTTTCCCACATTAACAACATCCCTTATTAGTGTGATACATTTGTTACAATTGATAAACACATATTGAAGCATCGCTACTAACTGTGGGCTATAATTTACATTACAGTTTACACTCTGTCCTGCACAATTTTCTAGGTTATGACAAAATATAAAGTGGGCTGTACCTGTCATTGCAATGTCAAGCAGGACAATTCCAATGTTCTGAAAATGCCCCCATATTACACCTATTCTTCCCTCTCTCTCCCCTCAGAACCTCTGATGGCCACTGCCTTTATATCAATGATAAAAGTTCTTCCATTGCTAGAATAATAATAAGTCTATAGTATAATAATAATGTCTGCCTTAGTCCATTGTTCATTCCCCAATATTGAGGATTTGGGGATATTGATGCCCACTCTGCTTCTAATTGAGAAGGGGCTTAGATCTCATAGGACATTTGCATGGAACTATTTTGCTTGCCATTGCAGACACTTTCTGTTCCTTGGGATGGGCATTGTCCATTGTCATTTCCTTGTTAGTTGTCCTGGGTGAGTCCAATGAACTGGAAAGTAGGTTTTGCAACTCTGCTGCGATTCAGGGCTCAAATGGCACATGGACAGACCAAAGATTTAAGTCTCTGGGACATATATTTATCTAGTATAGTGCTAATTATAAGTTCAAATAAAAGGGGCAAAAGAGTCATACATAAGCAAACTATAAATGGGCCTTACTGTTACTCTGGGGAGCATGAATTCCAAAGTAAGGCCCACTGACAGGGTGCTAAATTCCTGAGCTGTCTGCTCTGCTTATAGTTTCTGGATGTCTCTAGACCCCTCAGGACCCCCGCTATTTGAGGCACTATTTACTGTGGCAGCCAATGAGATCCTGTTGAGACGTGTATAAGCGTAACCTCTGGAATGACCTCCCAACTCACTTCAAAATCTCTTAACCATAAAAACTCATTTGTATTTACCATTTCCCCCTTTTGGTCAAGGTCTTATTCCAGGTGCATTGCTAGTTGGCATTTGGTAATAATCCCTTGGTGCCAGGGAGACTCATCCCTGGTAGTCATGTCCCACCACTGGGGAGAAGGTAGTGCATTTATATCTTGAGTTTGGCCTAGAGAGAGGCCACATTTGAGCAACAAGGTGGCTTCTAGGAGGTAACTCTTAGGCAATATATAATACTAGGCTGAGTTTCAATTTCACAAGAAAAGATTCATAAGTACAATCATCAATATCAAGGGCCTGGCATAATGGTTGTCTTCCTTCACTAGGCTTGTACTCCGGGAATTCTTGCTATCCTATTGGAGAATGTAGCATAACTCCCCAGGATGGGAATTCAATATTCTTTCGGTTATTGTGTGGATCTCCACCCATCAAAACAATGCCCCATGAACACTTAAACACATTCATATGCCTTAGAGGCATGGGCCAGGTGAGCCCCTCCCCATGCATTTCCTCATCACCAACAGTCTGTGATCCTCCCCTGCCACAGTTGTGACCCTTCTGTGATCCAAAACCTCTCAATAATGAAACCAGCAAAATAATCAAATAAAATTAAAAAGAAAATAAATAATAATAGTAGTTTTAAAAAAGCAAATAAAGTACAAAAAATAAAAATAATTTGAAATAATAAAAAAAAATTTCGACACTGTGGCTTTAATCACTGTAAGATCTGTTGTCTTGTATGTACAGTAACATTTTCTTCTGTACATTCCAGTGTCTTATTTTGTTTTCATTTTATCTTCAAAGAAGCTTTAGGTCACAGAAAAATCACTTAGAGAATTTAGGGGATTCCTGTATACCCAACGCCTTCCCCCTTTTTCCCTTTCCCCTATTAATATTTTACATTTGGACAGTACATTTGTTACAATTGATGTACAAATATTGTAGCATTGCTAGTAACCACGGTTAATGGTTTACATTATGGTTTACATTTTGGACCATACACTTTTATAGGTTTTGATAAAATTTTAAATGGCCTGTATTTGTTATTGCAATATCATGCAGAACAATTCTAATGCCCTAAAATGCCCTTTGTTCCATCTCTTCTATTCTTCCCTTCCCCTTTCCTCAGACCCTATGGTTACTACTAAATTTTAATTTTTGAAGAATAAGACTCATTACTTACAATACTATTGAGGGCTTAAGATATTGGTCTGTTTTCTTCTATTGGGCACTGCCCATATTCTCAAGGGATTCTTGTCCCTCTAATTGAGAACATAGCAGGACTCCCCAGGATGGGAGTTTAATATTTTCTTGTTTATTGTGTGGGTCTCCACACACTGATATAGCACACTGTGACATAATGAGCATTTACATATGTCCCCTGATGCTGCCCCCAGTTCCATGGATAGTCCAACCCAACCCCACACACACATCCTACTCCCCCTCACAGACCTGCATCAGTGAACCTAATCACATCACTGCATCACTGTCATGCCTATTTTAAAACATATCCTCATTTACAGCAGAAATCACTTCCTGATTTTTGAGTTTTTGAGGTGTGAAAAAATATGTCTTAGAATCAATACGAGATTTCATTTTTAGACATGACAATTTCTAAAACGATTGGATATTTTAGTCTTATAAAATGTAAAATGTACATAAAATATTACCCATACACACTATTTACTTAACCAGCTCATGTTGGGCTTTAGAAATAACTAGTGCAATGTACTGTTAGGTAAGCATATAGAGGTAGAACATGGAGATCTGGTGTAGTGAGTATGAATTCTCTTTCTTAATTTTCAGTCCAAAATATTGGACTTATTCTTATCAGTTATAGCTTCCAAAGATTCTCCCTTGTAGAATCATATTGGAGTGACTGCTATTTCAAGAGAAAGGGAAATTCCAATCCCTTCTCAAGATTGCATTAGGGAACATGAAAGCATTGGTTACCTAATATATAAATGAAAATTCCCATGTAACTAGTAGAAATTAGAACTTCAGAATCTGATGGAAATAAAAAGTTTTGTGTGTTTTCTGAAATTCTCCTTTAAGTTTTTATTCATATGCCAACATAGATACACATATACACATAAATATTTGCTATGGTTACATTATATATGTACGCATTATTATTGATCACATGGTATATCAGTGTTGAACACCCATTCTTTAAGATATTGGATGAATGCAACTTTTATTATCTTAATAGCTCAATACTCTAACTTTCTGAAGTCAATTAAAATGTCAGAGCATATAGCAAAACTATCATCAAGATAAAACATAATTAGATAAATATCACAATTATCACAGAAATATGTATATATGTATATATGACATAACAAAGGGACTCTAATAAAAAACCAAGACTTTTAGTTGCAAAAGAGGAAGTATGAATAAGAAAAAAAACCAAGCTCAAAATGACTAAAGTTTAGCTTCAAATCAGCTCAGTTCCTGATTGGATTTATTGGGATATCCCTGAACCTAACTTCTCATCAGAAAGTAAAAAATAAGTCCTCTCTGAAAGATGATAACATCCTCCAGAGTCTCAAATTATCACTAAAATGCCTGCTATTCAAGCAAAAATATTGGAACACAGAAAAACAAAACAGAAATAACAGGAAACACAGGGGAAATATAGACAATAGAAATGGATCCACAGGAGATCTAAACGGTATCAGTAAAATTTATTGCATAACACACAACTTCAAAATTTAGTGGCTTCAAATAACAACCATTTATTTAACTCAAGATATGTGGATTTGTAGATCAGCAATTTGATTAGGATCCAATTGGGCAGTCCAATCTGGGCCAAGCTCTTCTGATTTAAGTTAAGGCTGAATTAAGAATCTCTGTTTAGCTGCTGGGCAGCTGATGGCTGATTGATTATTGACTAGGTACATTGGGTACAGTGGGCTTCCTCCATATTGCCTCCAGCAAGCTATCTCGGGCCTATTTATATGCTGGCCCCATGGTTCTATGTTCATCAAGAGAACAGGCACTAATGCCCTAGGGCTTTGCAAGCTTCTGCTTGATGTAAATGCAAAAACCCCAAATTAGCTTATTGACTCTATAGATGTATTTTAAAGATAATATACCCTTACTTTATTCTAGTTATGCAAAATTGGTTTAACATTGAAGAATCTAACAATTAAATTTGCCAAATTAACAGAATAAAATAAAATAATTTATTTATCTCCCTAAGTGGTAAAAAGAAATCTGATAACATTCATCACTATTCATAATATATAAAGTACAGTTTTGAGCACCAGGAATAAAAGTGAATTTTTTCAATTAGATAAAGGGCATCTGTATTAGTTTCTTATGGCTGCTGTAACAAATAACCACAACATTTGTTGTTTAAAACAACAGAAATTTATTTTGTCCAAATATTGGGACTTAATTCAGCAGCACTGCACTCCCTCTGGAGGTTTAGGAAAGAATCAGTTCTTTGCCTCTGCCAGCTTCTGGTGGCTGCCAGCATTCCTTGACTTGTGGCTACATCACTCCAATCTCTGTTCCTATGGTCACATTGCTGCCTCCTCTGCTTTCTATCTCAAATATCTCTCTGACTTTCTTCTATGACACTTATCATTAGATTTAGGGTCCACCTGGATGATCCAGGATGATTTCCTCAACTCAAATTGCTTAATTTAATTATATCTGCAAAGACACTTTTTCCAATAAAAAAAATAAAATTAACATTCACAGATTCTTGGAATAGGATGGACATCAGCACATCTTGTGGGGGACCAAAAAGCATCTATCATAGAACATAATAATTTTAAAAGGAAGAAGTATGAGGAAAGTTATTTGATATTCCCTGGTGAACCCAATGGATTGTAAAGTTTAGATGTGATTCTAGCTCAAGTTCTGCCAACATAATAAGATTTGGGAGTGGGGGTCTGGATATATCTCACACAATCTGATTTTTTGAAGCACTATTTTAGAAAAAATTAGGGAAATCCTTAAGATTCAATTCCCATGACAAAAAAAAGTATGAAAAGAAAGAACATTTCCAGAGACACATATCAAATAAAATATATCATTGATTTTTCTATGCTAAACCAATCCTAAACTGGATCTTAATCACAGTTAGTATGAGCAGTCTCCAAGAAGTGAGGCTGTGCAAGGAGGTGGAACCTCCATTTGGCTTTGTACATTAAATTCTTTTCCTTGGCATTGTTGTATTGTTTGAGGACTTTAATTCTTCTTAAATTAACAGTTGAAGCAGAAATGTTCCAACTGCTGCTAAAAATGGAATCTTAACAAAATAAAGCCTATTCAGAATACTTAAAATGGAATCATTTTGTACTAAAATGTTGATAATATCATGGCAGTGACTCAAAGCAAAATTAGGCAAAGAACACTTTGGTGCCTATCTTTTGCATAGAAGAATCTGAGGTGAAATGTTCATCATTTGTGAAAATATAGGAATACTGGGACTGGACTGTAGTTATCCTTGTGCATTCCATGGAATATTTTCACTTTTTCATTGCCCTTAGCATTTGATAAACAGTGGCCATATTTAGCATATTGCATAAAGTAAGATTTTTCATTATTTTTTTCTATTTTTTTAAAAAAAATTGTGGCAAAAGATTTGGTTTGTCTTTTAGTCATGAAAATGGGTCCATATCTGTGAAGGGAAAGCAAAGATACATATTTTTCATCTGGTTCTTTCAAGTATGATTCACCTTGAAAATAACTATAATCTAGCATGGCCAAGTAAAACTGGTTTATACACATTTTATTTTTGTTTCTGTAAGCCACTGCAGAGGATGGAAAATCCCTTCTAATGGCTCATGAAACTTGTCACAGGTAGGTGGCATTTGATGACTCACAAAAAAGGAACTGTGGTGCAGATTAATTATTTTTTGGTACATAAAATGATGCTGGTTTATTTTGCACTAATAATGGGAAAGTTAGTAAATGTCATTCAAGTCATTAAAACTGAAGTTTGTGATGCTATGGCAAACTGCAATCCAAGAATCTTTGGAGAGAGCAAAAGTCTATGGTAATCTGCATGTTTAAAGCAACGCACCTTCTGCCAACCATGATTTTAGAGAAGAACAAGTACTCAGAAAAGAAAATAAGTTAATATTCCTCAATAAATCTATTCTTCATCAAGCAGTAAATAACTTTCTTCTTTGTGGCCCCGCCCCAGGGAGGGGAGGGGAGGTTAAGCTTAACACTTAATATTACTATTAAATAAGTATCATTCCATAAAATAGTTTTAGACTATGTCATTACCCAGGCCTACGTGGGCAAGGCTGTAAGAAAATGGACATTTCCAGAGGGCAATATGTGTCAAAAGATGAAATGCTTTTTTTTTTTAAAGATTTATTTATTTACTTGATCCATTTTAAACCCCCCCTTCCCCATTTTTGCTGTTTTGTGTCCATTTGCTGGGCAATTCTCTGTGTCTGTTTCATCTCTTCTCATCCTCCTCCTCCAGTCTTCACCAGAATTCGATCCTGGAGACCTCCGATGTAGGAGAGAGGTGTTCTGCCATCTGCGCCACCTCGGCTCCTGGTTTTGGGAGCTTTCGGAGCATCTTGTCTTGTCTCTCTCCTTTTACGTCATCATCTTGCTGCCTGGCTCCCGGGGCCTGGCGGCTCACCGGCACACAGAGCCTGGCAGCCCATGCGCCTTCTATATATATATTTTTATTTTACCGGGAGGTCCCGGGGAATGAACCCAGGTCCCTCCATATGGCAGATGGATGCCCAACCATTTGAGCCACATCCGCCCCCTGAAATACTTTTTTAAACCAGTCTAATTGTAGAAGTTTGTCCCAAAGAATTAATGAGACAAATGCTAAGGATGTTCATCACATTATTATTTATAATAGAAAAAAATGAAGTAGTTGAAATTTCCTTTAAGATAATTTTAAAGATGTTATTACTTATATGTACAATAATATATTATTTCACAATTAAAATTCTTATGCAAATTTGCTTTTTAGTATGGAAATCGTTCATGCTATGTTGGTAGGAGGGAAAAGGAGGTTACAGAAAACTGTATTTGGTATAATTCTTTCATAACAATATATGTATTTATTTTAAAAATTAGATATATATGATATATAGATATGCATTTCATGTAGATATAGACTAGACACATTATAACGATATTAAATATATTAAATGCAAATAAATAGAATAGAAAAAGACTATTTTATCCTGTATCTAAGTTATCTTTATTATGGGTGGTCATAAAATTTATATTCCTTTTGCTTTCTGTATTTTACACTTGTTTTTAAAATAAACATGGATACTTGCATTGTAAATATTGATTAAAATTTTAAAAATATATTCTATTAATTGATTTCCTTTCCTATCTCCCACGGTGATAGCTCTGCCCTTTTCTGAAATTGCTCTTATAAAAGAGCAATCTAAGCAGCAAATTGCCAAGGTTATGCCTTTCATTTCCTACCACACATAGATTTCTGTCAACCCACACCCAACCAAACATGTTCGACCCAAGCAGGGCTCAGATTGATGGGGAGATGGGCCTCTTATTAGTGACCTAATTTCTCTTTATTTCTGCTTTCCATCGGCTGTTGAATTTTTCTTTCCTTTTGAGTTTGAAAGCTGTTCTACTATTATACATTTTTATCCTTGTGGAAAAGGGCATTCAACCTTTGAACTTGAGGTGTTAGGAAGATAACTGCTTCAGCCGTAGCTCTAAGACTTCATGAGAGACTTCCATTCCACTCTACTTCCTCACCTGTTTCATAGTGTTAGCAACGTTGCCCAGGCTCAAGTCTCCTGTGGTCCCTGCCACCCAGGAAAGGGAGGGAATCCAGGGAGAGGCTGGGCAAAGTCTTGGAAAGGATTTCCTCTCCATTTTGGACATTCTACCAGTGCATACTATGGAATGTTGCCGCAACTGTTCCTGGGAAAAGTTGGAAAGAGAAAACAGGAGATGAGGCGTTAAGAGAGATCACATAAGTGATGAGTTAATAACATGAGCTGTTGTGTTAGGCATACCTGGACTTAATTTCTAGCTCTGTAGTTTATCACTGGGGGATGTTAGAGTAATTTGCTTAGCCTCTGTGAATCTAAGTTTCCCATGTGTAAAAATAGCATAAGAATACCTCTTCTATTATTATTGTGAAGATAAAATACACAGTATATCCAAAGTAAGAAGATGAATGCCTGGTGTATGGTGAGCACCCACAAGAAATGCTAGCTTATAATGACGATAATGATCATCCGTGTTGATTGGCAGCAGCACCAGTAGCAGCAACTACAATAATAGAAGGGGATGATCTGAGGAAATAAGGAAGGCAGTAAAGCTGGTAAGGAAAATGCCAACAACAGCAGCTACTGGTCTTCATATATGTGTAACCACAAGAGTCAACTGTTCCAGTGTATAAAATTTGCCATTCATAGCTTATAAATCTTGTTATACTACATTTACCAGTTTAGTATTTTGTAATAAAGTGAAACAAAATAAAATAAAATGGATACTTAGCACAGATTTCTTCTTTTCTGTGTAAAGGGTTAGGCTGCTTGTTAGAAAATGGGGCAACTGAATCTGAATTCTGTTTTCTTCCAGTTTCAATTGACATTTGAGTTTTGTTTTGTTTTTTATCACTTTTCTCCTTTAGTTCTCCTAAAATGGGAGTTGCATGGCTAAAAGCCTAGCAGTGATATTTTATTTTATTTAGGTGATAAATAGGTAGGCAGTAGCAGCCTGTATCTTCTACCTTGGTTCAAAAGTTTCAATCCCAAAACTGAACTTATATTTTTACAAACATGTTCACTTCTCAGTTCTTCTATTTTGGCCATTGGCACCATTCTTACATTTATCCTTTGCTACACTCTTCCCTCTTCTGGTTTTGGACTTAGTTATGTGATTGTGGCCAGGGCAATGCATGGTATATAGTCTTCTACTGATGTTTTTATTCACTGACAGAGATTGCTTAAATATCTCTTTGAATTCTCTAAGGATCATACACTTTAAGTATGAGAGCGAAAAACTATTGTAAATAACTAACTACAGTATTCCATATCACTATGAATTGAAGCAAAAAGCAAGAATATTGTTAGATTTCAAAGAGAGCAGTAGGAAATGCTTTTGACTAATCAGAGGATTTATTGCTGATTTTTTGAAGATATTTTTGACTCTTACTTTGTATAGTAATATATATATTCTTTTCAAGTATTTTTCATGCATTTACTGGATTTTAAAATAGATTTTATTCCAAGATTATACCCCTTTGTTTTATTTGTTTAATGTAGATAAAAAAGGCAAAGGAAAACACATCTTTCACATGATTTTTTTCCCACCAGAGGATATGGGTATAGCAATCACAAAATGGAAAGCAGTTTCACTGATCATACCAATTTTTTTTTCTGTAAAATGAAGCCAGTTAAAGAATACTCACATAGTACTTCACACTTACCTGTATTATAGCATTTAACTTGTAATTATTAGTTTAGATGGTGTTTAACTCCTCTTTCCTTTCCCTACTGCCCCCCACTGTACAATCCTTAAGGGCAAGGTCCATTTCTTAATTTTCTTTATATTTGCCTTTGCAGTTAGCATGTTACCGAACAAATTCCCTTAAGGAATATGAATGGGAGGCAGGAAAGGAGGAAGACAGGATAACATGACAGTGAATGGAAGACGTCTCACCAGTGATTTGCCAAACTTGCTGGTCATCAGCAATGCTTTCCAACCTTTGGAAACAAAAATCCCTTAGTCTCTCCTCTAAAATCTCTGATTCACTGAATAATTGTGGAACCCAGTAAACTATGTTATAGACAATTTATTCAGATGATTCTGTCTTTCGGCCAAACATGGAAAACACTTCATGGCTTGCAGTAATAGGAAAATGACAGGGGAACCACACATCCAACTCTTATGCCAATGCTATAGGTTTCATCTTGGTAACTTATTTTTTTCTGAAGTTGTTTCTTCACTGGTGAAATGAGTGACAACCACATCTAAAATTCTTAATTTCATGTTCAAGGTCATTATTTGTCTTTAAAAATGTGTAGGTATGGTTGCAGAATTTTCTCCTTTGCTCTTTATAGTGGAGATGGTATGTTTGAAATAGTTTCTCAAGTATTTTCTTGGCCTAGCCCTTCTGAAATTTTAAGAAAAATGTGAAGGGTGGTAATCTTTAGGTACTGGAATAATGGATGGCTTATTTTCACTACAGTTTCCTATATTTTACATTTCTATAATGGGCATATATTACTTTTATAGTGGAGAGCTACTAATGCATATTCTATTTTTGTTTAACAAGCAAAGATTAAACACCAAGAAAAGGAATACAACAAATCAACTATTACCAAAGAACTAAAGGAAAAAAGGCCAAGAGGCAAATAGAAGCAAATATAAGTGCATGCACAATTTAAAACAGAGGAGCAGAATGTATGTAAAAGTAGAGGATATATTAGACTTTCAAGGTTCATAGTATTGATTTCTCTTCTGATTTTATTTCTGTCTAAGCTCTTCGATTTGAATCCTTTTACTCTAAAATGGTACTTTCCCTTGAGGTTTCTAAGATGAAGTTTGTTTAAACTTACAAATGTTGAATTTGTCCAAACCAGAAAAAATAATGAAACTGTCATATTGGGGGTGACATTTTCAGCAGCATTGTCAGAAGGTGGGTGTTCTCAGTTGAAGACACAGATGTAAGAACACTGAGATAAATGAATTTGCTTTATATCTTGTTCTTTTAAAAGGAATAAATGGAAAATGTTTTTTTATATCAATTACACCTATATCTATGTGTATATCTATGCATATCTATATATCTATAGATCAATAACTGAATACCATGCAATAAATATTTTACTTTGCCTTTTTGAATTCAAATGTCAAAATTTCTTCCTTAGAAGAAACCAAACCACAGGAAAAATTACACTGGAGAGTGGATTGACAGGAAAGCCAATTTGACATGTGACAGTTTTATTATTTCCTCTTATTTTATAAGAGATTTTGCTTTGGGAAGAAAGGCCACGTGAATGACTTCAAAACAAACAGGGGGATTCATCTTTGTGAAATCAAAGACGGTGCCTCAGTAGTCAGATAATTCATACAAAAATTTTGAGAGCCTAATTTTGACCATTAGGAAAATAGATCATTGAAGTAATGGGAATAATCAAGACCATGGTTAACATATGTGAGTAGCAATTATTTCATTATAAAGAGGGGGAAAGGACCTCAATTATAAACTCAATTTGTTTCAAATATTGGGGAAGTTACTTAACTGTTTTTATTACTTGCTTAGTGTTTGGAAGTAGATTTACATCTCACATCAGACTTCCTCATTATTGAGCAAGAAGGACATGTAAAGATTAAGAATCAGAGTTTCCTTGAAAATATATAGGGATTTTAGGACATGTTTGTATGTGCCCATTTGAGAAGGTTAACATACACAATCCATTTTCTATGAGTTTCTGGGCTACTTTTCTAGGTTGCCTAACAACCTGAAATCCTCAGCATTCAAGGGTAGTCTTCCTTGAGTGAAATGTCAGTCCTCTGTGAATGATAAGTCCCAAGTCATGCCCTTCAAATTAGAGATGATTTCCTCCCAGGGAGTTAAATAACTTCTACAGGAGTAGGCTTTACTCAAGTAGAATTCAGGGACAAAATTACAAATGATCAGTATAGACCTGAAGGAAGGTTTCTGTAGACAAGCAAAACAGCTTTAAAATGAACCAGAAAAAGGATGTTTATATTTGGAGTCCTTGTAGGTTTGGAAATATCAATATTGAACACTTTTTATCCACACTATAGATTGCTTATCTCATTGGCACAAAAGCTGGAGAAGTTTCCATACTATAACTTTATTATTTGTTTTTCTTCTTCAACTACTTTAATCCTGATATTATAAACTCTTTTAGGAACAAAATCTACTTCTATGGTTTCTACACATCCAATCTGCCACCAAATTCTGTTGATTTTCCCTCTACTTCTCCTCACTTTCATCAATACCCAAGTCTGTGCAATAAGACTTCTCCTTTGGACTTCCAGACTATCCTTCTGGCTGGTCAACCTTCATCCAAATCTTCCTCCAGAAATCCATTCTTTACACTGCACATATTTTAAAAATGCAAGTACGATTACATCAGTCATCCATCCCTACTTACTTAAAGCACTTTAAAGATTTTAGTATAAAGATAAACTGCTGAATATCATCTTCTACCAAACTTTCTCTCATTCTTCCAGCTCCCTCTGAGGTCTTTTCTGCTTCAGGGTATTTCAATGACTTCCCCTTAGCCCAGAACACTGTCAGAGCAACAAGTAATTTTTCTTCCACAGCATGTACCACATCTTCAGTTTTACGTTATTTATGTGCTTAATTTATTAGTGCCATTCTCCTCCACTAGACTCTAAGCTCCTTGAGCATAGAAATCAAGTTTGATTTTAATGATCGTGAAATCCCCAATTTCTTGCATATTGCCTAACCCTTAGTAGGTACTCAATAAATATTTTGTTGAATGTATAAAAGAATGCATACATTATATTCTTTCCCTTGTTTTTAACTTTTGAGGGACAAGGTAAAAGTGAACAATATATTCGCCAATTGTTAACACACATTTTGGTTAATATTGTTCAATATTTTTAGCTCAATTTATTTCTTTTTAATGAAAAAAATTAAAATAAACTACAGTTGGAACCTATCCTAAAGTGTTTCCAGTTCAGGAATATACATAAACATATATCTCTTCAATATCCAAAAGAATATCAAGTTTTACTCTTTTTTTTTTTTTTTTCTCCTCAGCCCCCCATCATACACAACATTATAAGCCCTTGGCGAAATACCATACAGCCTTGGAAAGAATCTTTCCATTTAAGAAAAACTTCCCATATAGTTCATATACCTTAATAATTCCATTTTTATTAACAAACAGCAGAAACAGACCTAATTTCCTTAAAAAGAGTATGTAATTTATAGGGATGTGATATTAAACAAATATTCATTTTAGCGCATGGAATTTTAGAGACCATTTTTTTAAACCAATGAGCCAAAGCCAAAATTAATCAGTGGTATGGGAGGGACCACTAATTAAATTTCTAAAATCACCTTCTCTATTTATATTTAGAAATTCTCCTCTGAATTAAGTTAGGTGGCATTACGTAAAACAAGGCAACTGAAGTGCTAAACCAAAGACCCAAATTAGCAGTAGGCTTTACTGGTATTTGGAACTTGTAAATTAAAAAATCACAAACATTAATTGCATCTTTGTAGTAACAAATTAATTATATTATGATGACTTCATCTTCATGTTTAATCAGTCCATAGTAAAATCACTTTATGATTAATGTGATTACCTTAAGTCAGGAGATACTGGGTTTTCTCATAAATCAAAATTATTTCCATAAAGTGCCAATTCAAGTTGTAATTATCTTTGGAACTATATTTTAGCACTTATTCTATAATTACAAGAACATAAAGTAACTATACACATACAGTATCAAATGTAGTAAATGTTAACAATTAATTAATTGATTAAAGGCTATCATAGAATTTTAGATCTGCAAGTTCAAAATTTCCTTTTTTCTTAAAGATTTCTTCTTTGACAATTAGCATCAAATTTTGTGATATTGGAGCAACTGAGTTTATATAGTTATAAACTTGTAACAAATTCTGCTATATCCCAAATATTCATATGATAAAAAGATTTCCTGTCATAGCCAATGGGTTACTTGCTTGGAACAATATTTTATACAAAGCAAGGACATTTCAGGAAAATAAAATACATTTCTCTGAAATCTATTGTTACAGGGATTTGACCTGTAGTTTCAATATGATGCACCCAATCATTTTATGCCATCTTTACAGGTTAACACAATTGCTGAAGATATGATTCACAAAGGACAAGTTTCCTGTCTTGCTGTGTTCCTATAAAGATCTGACTCAAGTGTGAGGATCCAATTTAAAACTAGCTCCTTGCTTGGATCAAAATTGGGAACGGGGAGGAGGTAGTGGCAGTTTTTTGAGCTTCTTTAAGTACAAATGAATTTTATGGAAAAATTCATACCCTCTTTGAAGAAAGAGGGTAAGTCAGATTTAGGTAGGAGCTTAGAAAGAAAGATGCAAATCATCACGATCCGCAAATTGATGGCCTAGTATAGGGAGAAACTTGTAATATTTGTCTATGTTGCTATATTCTGTTGGTTCCTTCTACAGATGGATGACCAACAATTTCCGTTAATTAATCTTAAGACACTTGAAAGTCAAAGAGCCTTCATTCTGGCTTTCCTAAAATACAGAATAATAATAATTGATTGGCAAATTTAAAAATAGAATTCTCAAAAAAATATATTGATAGTATAAAGGATGTGCACTCAGTATTTAAACTTGTACATTCCCAACTTATTCTGAAGATTTTTCTCTTAGAACTTTTAAAAATACAGGATGATAGATTCCATATTCTAGATTAGTTCCTCTAGTCTAACCTAAAAAATAATTTATATATGAAAATCTTTTACTTTATGCTGTATGGACCATCTGCTCAAGACTCAACAAGAGTCAGTTGCTCTCTTTAGACACTGTTGAATCCCATATTCCTGGTGAAATTCTGAACTGACCTACCGGAGAGGCTAACCATTTTCCTTACCCCAATCCCTCTCTTGAGGAAACTGCCTATCCACAACCCTAGAAGCCAATTAGATGTTCCCCCCCAGCAATGAGAATTTGAACTGAAAGAATCTGAATTATTTAACTGGAAAGCTGGCCCTCTACTCAGGTTTGGTCATATTCAAGGGTAACAGGAAAACTGGATGTATTAGTCAGCCAAAAGGGGTGCTAATGTGAAATACCAAAAATGGGTTGGTCCTCATAAAGGGTATTTATTTGGGGTAGAAGTCCACAGTTACCAGGCCATAAAGCATAAGTTTCTTCCCTCACCAAAGTCCATTGTCACGTGTTGGAGCAAGACAGCTGCCAGCGTTTGCCAGGGTTCAGGCTTCTGGGGTTCCTC
>JAQZBX010021977.1:0-31886 GCA_029593785.1 Cabassous unicinctus | reverse complement strand
AAAAGAGACACAGAAAAGAGACAATAAGAGATGCAGCAGACCAGGGAGCTGAGGTGGTGCAAGAGACTGAGTGCCTCTCTCCCACTCTGGAAGTTCCCAGGATTGGTTCCCGGTGTCACCTAAAGAGAAGACAAGCAGACACAGAAGAACACACAGCGAATGGACACAGAGAGTGCAAAAAACAATGGGGGGGGGAATAAATAAATCTTAAAAAAAAAACTATAGAGTGTAGGTTAGTAGGAGACAGTACATGGTTTAAGAAGGGAAAGCTGATGCTAAATGTATGTAGAATGTTTAATAAAGTTGATTATAAATGTGTGGAAATGGATAGAGTTGATGGTAACACATTATAGTAAGTATAACTAACACTGCTGATTTAAAAATGTGATTGTGGCTGAAAAGGTTAATCTAGGGAGTTTAATGTCAATTGAAAGAAAGTTAGACAATAATCCATGGAATGTATAGCATAGTGATTTCGGTGATGGGTGAGGATTGTGGTTAACAGTACAAATACAAGAATGTTCCTCTATTACAAGGTGTTAAGAATATGGTGATACATGGGAAAATACAACTAATGTAACTTATATGCTATAGTCAACAGTAATGTAATATTTTTGCAGCAATGGCAAAGAAGGTACTATATCAGTGCTAAGGGTCAACAACAGGGGTGTATAAAGGATTATCAGATTTTTCCCTTTGGAGTAATGGAAACATTCTAAAATGGACCAAGGTGATGCCAGCACAGCTCTGTGATGAAACCGAGAACCACTGAGTGTACTTTGGATGGATTGTACAAGGCAGGAGACTGACCATATAACCCCATGGTTATAATGGACTGTGGTTAACAGTACAATTATGAGAAGGTTCCCTCAGGGACTATAACAAACATAATGTACTAATACATGGTGTTAATAATAGAATGGTTTGTGGGGAAAATATACACCAAGTATAAGCTGTGGACTAAAGATAGCAGGAATATTATGACAATGTTCTTTCATCATTTGTAACAAATGTGTCACAACAATATAAGGTGCTGATAGTAGGGTGATGTATGGGAATCCTGTATGGTATGCATGACTATTTTGTAAACTCACAACTTCTCTAATTTTAAAAAAAGATAAATTGGACAAGATAAAAATGAACACTACTGCTCTGCAAAAGACACCATTAAGAAAATGACAAAACAATCCATAAGTGAGAGAAAATATTTGCAAAACATAAATCTGATAAAGGACTTGCATCCAAAATATAAAAGAACTCTTTTCCTGCCATTTTTCCTCCAGCTTTCTTTCCACTATGGTGCTGCAGATTAGCATCCTAAATAGCTTACCTGATCAGGAATCTCATGCTGATGAGATACACTGCTCAGCATATATACAAGTTTACCCCTGCCTAACCCTCACCTACTGCTCTGGTCTCATTTCCAGCCACTGTCCCCCATGCCTCATGTTCTGGTCACACTGAACCTCCAGCTGTCCCAGCATTTGCTGCTGACCTTCACACTTTCTTCACTTCTTTATCCAGGATTTTCCTCTACTTGGTACGTGTCTCCTTTCCTTCTTCACTTGTTGAGTTCATACCCATCCTTCGGGTTCCAGGTAAATGGTAAAACACGACCTCTGACTATATCCTGACTTTGTTTGCTTAGCTTTCCCAGCACTCTAGTCACAACTTCACTACAGCACTTGCCATGTATACACATCTGTCTCTCCCATTAGGCTCATGACAAATGACCAACTCTCCTTTGACCCTGATCACCTGAGCTCCTCGAATAGCAAGTATTTGATAAATGTAAATGGAAGTGTTGCAGGAAAGTCAGGTTCAGGTATGCAGTACAACTTTTGTAATTAACTTCTCAGTTGCAAAGACAAATTTTAAATATTTTCAACTTTGTATTTGCATGGACCATTTAAATGCTCATGAGCACAGAGCATTAGAATTTAAATATAGATGCCCTCCCCATATGTATGTAATAATACAAATTTTTAGAACAAAAATATTAAGGAGAAGGGAGAGTGGATATGGCTCAAGCAGTTGAGTGCCTGCTTCCTAAATGGGAGGTTCCGGGTTCGGTTCCCAATGCCTCCTAAAAACAAAAAAACAAACAATACAAACATACAAAAAAAAACAACTCAGGGAGCCGAGGTGGCTCAGAGGTTGAGTGCTGGCTTCCCACATACGAGATCCCGGGTTCGTTCCCCAGCCCTGGTACCTCAAAAAAAATTTTAATTAGTTAATTAAGGAGAATGCCATCTGGAGCACAAGACAATTCTTCCATTCTCAAAAGAAATGCCTGGTACTCTCAACTAGAATATTTAATGTATTATTCATATGAGTTTTAGATCAATTGTACATTGGCAAGGACCGTTATATTTTAGTGTCACCCAGTTATAATATTTTATTTTAGGTTTAATTTTAAATAAGTAAAAGAAAGAGATTACAAATGGTTTCTCAATTCAAAGATCCTCCTGGGGCCAATGGGTTGACCTCTGCTCCAGAAGCAGAATTTTTAAAATTATATAACAGGTGGGTTGACATTAAAACAAAGATCTTCTTAATTAGCCAGAATAAATCTTTGTTCATTACTGGCCATATGCTTCCAGAACAGCATCTCTTTTCACAAGAGTCCTTTGAAAGGTCTACCAGTGGAGGAAAATATAGACAAAAGCTCAATGAATCTTGTGGGGTGGACAGAACACAGAATGTCAGGCAGCCTTGAAAGGAACCACTGCATACCTTTTAAGCCAGATTTTATAAAACAGAGTGACTGAGTGAAAGCCTTTTCATTAACAGTATTCCTATTGTGAAGAAATTCAAAGACATGAAAATGCCCAGCAATCAGACAGTTCAACAACCTTAGATGATGCTCAAATATTCACTATAATTAGCATCATCTGGGAGCGTATAGTTAATGGTGAAAGGGAGGCAATCACTTCCCCTTGAGGGAGTGAAATCTCGGAGAATGGGACCTGAGCAGTCCAGAAACGTAGTACTTATTTCATGGCTGAACAAATGATCTGTCCCCATCATGGCACCAATTTCATGAAACCAAGTAACTGTTCTAACCACCAGGGCTTAACTGTGATTGGGAACAGAAGAGTGTCCAAGAGGTTGGTTAACTCCACATGGGTTTTCCAGCTTCGGACTTTAGTGTTTGCATCCTCCACCAAGCAGGAAATGCATGTTTGTCTTTGCATTTTAGTGCACATGCCCAAGCCCTGTGTTTGGCCTGTCTGAGCTCTCTCTCTTCCTACTTCCTGCTTCGAGCTTTGCTCTCAAACCTCACCAAACACATGATGGATCTTCCCATTCACATCTCTATACTTTTGCCTATGCTGCCTTCATTCCCTGGAAAGCCATCTTGACACTTCACCCCACCCCCTTCATGGGCAACTTTCTACTCAATTTTTAAAATTCAGCTCTGTCATCTCTTCCATGAAGGCTGCCTCAACCCTCCTCCCCAATGGGAGTTAAGAATCCATTATCTGTGTCCCCATAAAGTCCTACGTGTATCCCTATCTTTGCTTTATAATCGTCTGTTCAAATGACTATTTCCTCCACTGGATTGTGAGCTTTGTTGCAAAAGGTTCTGTGTCATGAGATCATCATATATGATGCCTAGCAGAACTGAATGGATAGATGAATGAATGAATGAATGAATGAATGAATAGGGCAGATGAGAAGAGCTGAAACATTATGGATGAACTATGTACACACTCACTTCAGAGTTAATTCAAACATGTATTTTTGTGTTTGTTTATATACACAAATTTATACATACACAAAGCCTTACCCACATGAGAGGCCAGTATAATCAGTATGGTTTTGACTACTATTAACTTTCCTATTTGTAAAGCTCTAAACCAGATCCCTTTCTCTTTTTTTCCTGGTTTTGTCACCCAGAGGGGGCCTCTTCTGAAACCTTGCTCTGTCCCGCCCCCCCAATTCCCTCTGAATAAGAATCCATCAGGTAATGGCAGAGAACTTCTTGGCGTCCAAGATGTCTAACCCTATTCCCATCGCTATTTTTGTTCTTGTTGCCTTTTACACAACCTGATGCACAGAACTTCTTCAGCTGGCGTTGCCCTCTGGCACTTCCTGCTTTGTTTCCCTCCTGATGGAGGTTTCAACAGCAAGAGATGGGCGCTCCGGCAGAATGCTGCCTGGAAGACCTCTCCACCCACGTATCACAAGTTGTTTGCTCCTTAATTATTCCCCAATTCTCACTATAAATATTCCCACACAAAATACAGAGGCTTCAGACCCAACCACTCTGGGGAATGGCAGCTTTAATTGGCTCTCAGATGCAGATAATACTCTAGAACTGTTTCATTCCCATGACATTCTGGTTACAGATGCTTAGAATATTTTCAAAAGCTCTGGGTAATACCCAAATTAGTCTTTTCTCTGGCCCACTCTTAGTTATTCAGGAGATCCTTACTGTGTTATTTGCATTTCTAGGCGCTTTTCTTATCTGTCACTTGGAAGGGGCCTGTACATTGGTACCTCAACAAGACATGGTCAGATGTAGAAAAGGAGATAACATACACATATATGTGCATTTGGCTTTTTAAATTAAATACTGACCTGATTCTGAAGGATTTTTAATAAATACACACACTTACATGCAAAGTAAAGGATGGTCATCTTTCTCTGACTCCACTGAGGCAGCCATCTTGCTCTTGCAGCATGCCCGTGTTGGAGGACCCTTCCTGCTTCAGATTTACCAACAGCATGAATCAGTAAAAGTTAGCCAAACTTCAGGGTCAGGTCTGGATAGGAGGCAAGGGTACAGCTCTCAGAAAGAAGAAGGTGGTCATAGAACAGCTACAGCTGATGACAAAGAACTTCAGAGTTCTCTTTAAAAATTGGCTGTGAATAATATAACTGGTATTGAGATGAACATCATTAAAGATGATGGGACAGTTACTCATTTCAACAATCCCAAGGTCCAAGCTTCCCTCTCTGCTAATACCTTTGCAATTACCGGTCATGCAGAAGCCAAACCAATCACAAAAATGCTCCCTGGAATATTAAGTCAGCTTGATGCTAACAGCTCAACAGTTCCCCTGGCAAGTGTTGGATAGCAAAGCACCAAAACCAGAAGACATTGATGAAAAAGATGGTGATGTTCCAGGTCTCAAAGAAAATTTTGATGGCATCAAAAAATGAAGCTAACTAAAATATATTCTAGACTTTGGAAGCTGGCATGGACTAGATTTAACAAATTAGCTATGTGGTTCCAAAGTTTCACAGACATGGACAACATCACCTGTTACTAGTTCAGTAATATAAATATTTTGTATATTAATAATGCTGTTTGTTGAGAATTTTTGGTCATTTGATTTTGCATTTTGCACTTCCTCCCAGGCTTTATTCTTTTGGTCAATATATGAAGTATTGGTGCAGTTTGAAGGTGTTTTGGCTTTTGATTCTTGGTTTTTGTCTTCTGTTGGGGTATTTTTGGTGTGTGTATGTATGTGTGTGGGTTTGTGTCTGTATACAGTGGAAAGAAAATTGGAAACAGTTCTATTAATTCTCCTCCTTCCCCGAGTAGAAATAAAATAAATCTACACACACACACACACACACACATACACACACACACACACAAGTAAAGGATAAGAATCGTGTAATGGGTGCCAATGTTGCTCTGAATTTCTTAGGAGTAAAGGCACTAAAGGAAACATCAGTCCTTTTGAAACTTGCTTACACAAAGGGCTTACATAGAAGGGCTAGTTGAGCTAAACCCTAGAGATACTTAATCCTGAAGCTGACCCTAGAGCTCATACTTAAAGGATTCTAGTTCCAATTCTTTCTCTGCCACTTGCTAGCAATGGGATCGGACAAGATACTATAGTTTAATTTCTTTTCTAATAAATGGCCATATTAATAGCAGCTAACTCTTCAAACTTCTTTAAAAATGAAGCCAATAAATTAGCCAAATGCAATTAATAAGAAAATGAAATAATAATGATAGTTTTAAACATAAGAAATAAAATACAGAAAAAAAATTTAAACCTAAAAATAAAATAAAATTTAAAAGTTGGGATATTAAAAGATAATGAAAAAAATATTAAAAAAAATTTTTTTTTTACATTTTGCCTTTCATCTATGTTGTCCTGTATGTACAGTGACATTATTTTCTTCCATTTATTTCCCCAGTGTCTTACTTTTTTTCTTTTTGTCTTCAAAGAAGTTTTAGGTCACCGTAGAGTCACCTAGAGAATACAGGGGATTCCCATACCCAACATCCTCCCCCTTTTCCCCCTTTCTGTATTAATAACCTTTTTATATGTGGATGATACATTTGTTACAACTGATGTACAAATGTTGAAACATAGCTACTAACCATGGTCAATGGTTTACATTATGGTTTACATTTTGGACCATATGCTTTTATAAATTTTTGATGAAATTTAACATGGCCTGTATCCATCATTGCAAGTTCATGTACAACACTTCCATAGCCCCCAAAATGCCCCCTGTTCGTTCTATTTTATTCCTCCCTCTGCCTCCCCTTGGAACCCACAGCGACTACCAGGCTTCACTCCTTGAAGGACAAGATTCATAGTTACTTGCAACAACACTGGGGGTTTGACACACTGGTTTGTCTTCCCCTATTAGGCACCACCCATGCTCTTGTGAGACTCTCACCCCTCTGTTTGAGAACATAGCGGGCCTCCCCAGGATGGGAGTCCAACACTTTCCTGCTCATTATGTGGTTCTTTACCCACTGATACCACACACTTTGACAAAATGATCACTCGCACACTCCCTAGAAGCCTGTCCCAGGTGCACCCTGTCCCAAATGCCCTCCATCCAACACCCTAAACCAGTAACCCTTCCTTGTCATATTGCCAAAAGAGCATTCCCAACATTGTAGTTTCAACCATGTGCCCACCAATCCCCAGTGTTCACCTGCTCCCTTCCCCAACCATCCCCCCAGTTCCATGGACCATCCAACCCTCCCTCCCCACCCTACCACCTATTAATAGTAGCTAACTCATAGGGTTCTGATAATGAAGTAAGATAAAAAATCACATTTAGAACATAACTCAGTATCTTACCCATAAGACCAGAATAAATATTTAATATTATTAATGCCTATAGATCCATCTGGCTCAGAGCCTGTACCTTTAAAGATGATATACAGAAATTTTAATTTTCCTATAAGTTGTTGTTGCTTTTTTTCAGGAATTACCAGGGATTGAACCCAGGACCTTGTACATGGGAAGCAGGTGCTCAACCATGAGCTACATCCACTCCCCAATGAGAGTTGTTTTTTTTGTTTTTGTTTTTTTTTCATTTGTTTGTTTGTTTTTAGGAGGTACCAGGGATTGAACCTGGGACCTCATACATGGGAAGCAGGTGCTTAACCACTTGAACCACTCCCTCCTATAGGTTTTTATTTTTTGTATTTTCTGTTTTCAATGGTTACAGATGCTCAAAATGATCTACATTATCTAGACATATAAAATGTATGGCAAAATACAAAATTAAAAAGTACAAGAGAATCTTATTTTCTAAATATATCCTGTATCCAATTACTTAATACTGCTCCCTAATTTAGTCTGTCATCATCTCTCATATGGACTATTAAAATAGTACCATTCTGAATCATATCTCTGCTTCTTCACTTTATTGTTTTCAGTCTTTGCCCCAAAAGGCAGCCAAACTAAAAAGTCTGAGAAATGATATATTTATAGAGGATTTGGAAAGATCTTATATCTTCCTGGGAAGTGAGAGGGCAAAGTGCATGTGTAGAGCTGTGTACATGCTCAGGAAAGACCTGAGAAGGCCCTAAACTCTCACCTCTGGATGACACAAGCAGGAGGTGAATGCCAATGAGGAGTTGTCAATTGCCTGCTGGAGAATTGAAGGCATTCCCAACACACACAGAGCCCCTGGCAAGACTGGGAGATTATTTTCTTCCAGACATTTAAGGAAATCTCTGCCCAATCATTAGCTGACCACTAAGCTAACCAAGCAGAGATTTTTAGAGATATTAGGGCTAATAAATGGCTTCAGCAAAGTTGCAGGATACAAGATCAATATATAAAAATCAACTGCATTTCTATACACTAGCAATGAACAGTCAAAAAAAACAAAACAAAAAGAGTAAGAAAACAATACCATTTACCACAGAATCAAAAATATTTAGGAATAAATTTTTAAAAGGAAATATTAGACTTGTACACTGAAAACTACAAAATATTTCTGAAGAAAATTAAAGAAGGCCTAAATAATTGGAAAAACATTTTGTATTCATGGACTGAAGACCTAATATTGTTATAATGGCAATACTAACCGAATTGTCTACAGATTCAATGCAATCCCTATCGAAATTCCAACTTCCTTTTCTGCAGAAATGACAAAGTGATCCTAAAATTCATATGGAAATGCAAAGCACCCAGAATGGCCAAAACAAAGTTGAAAAAGAAGAAAAAAAAATTTGGAGGACTCAAGCTTTCTGATTTCAAAACTTACTAAAAAAACTGCAATAATCCAAATGGTGAGGTACTGGCATAAGGATAGACATATAGATGGATAGAATGGAATTGAAGTTCTGAAATAAACCCATACCTATGACCAAGTGATTTTTTACAGAAGTGCAAGGGCCATTCAATGGGGAAGTAATAGTCTTTTTGACAAATGGTGCTAGGACAACTGGACCACATGCAAATGAATAAATTTGTACCCCTCTCTCATACCATATACAAAAATTAACTAAAACTGAATCAAAGACTTAAATGTAGGAGCTAAAACTATAAAATTCTTAGAAGGAAGCACATATTTAAATCTTCATGACTTTGGATTAGACAATAATTTCTTAGATATGACACCAAAAGCACAAGACACCACAGAAAAATAAGATAATTTACACTTCATCAAGTTAAAAACATTTGTTCATCAAAGGACACTATGAAGAAAGTTAAAAGACAACACACAATATAGAAGAAAATATTTGCGATTCATATATCTCATAAGGGTCAGAATATATAAAGAATGCTTACATCTCAACAATAAAAAAGACAAATAGCCCAATTAAAAATTGGGCAAAGATTTGAATAGGTAATTCTCTAAAGAAGGTATGCATCTGACTAACAAAAACATGAAAAGATGCTCAACATCATTATTCATTAGAGAAATGCAAATCAAACCACAATAAAATACCATTTCATACCCACTAGGATGGCTATAATCGAAAAAAGAAAAGAAAAGAAAGTGTTGGCAAGGATTTGGAGAAATTGGAATCCTCATTCATTGCTGATGGGAATGTGAAATAGTGCAGCCACTTTGGTAAATAGTTTGGCAGTTACTCAAAAAGTTAAACATTGAGTTACCATATGACCCAGCAATTCCACCCCTAAGTATATACCAAGAATTGAAAATATATGTTTATGCAAAAACTTGTACATAAATGATCATAGCAGCTTTAATAATAATAGCCTAAAAGCAGAAACAATTCAAATATCCATCAACTGATGAATGAATAAATAAAATATGGTATATCCATAAATGGAATATTTTTGACAGCACCAAGAAATGAAGTACTGATCCATGCTACAATGAGGATGAACCTTGAAAACATTATACTAAGTGAAAGAAGCCAGTCACAAAACACTGCAAAGTGTATGACTCCATTTATATGAAGTATCCAGAATAGGCAAATCCACAGAGACAAAAAGTAAATTAGGGCAAGCACCTGGGAGGATGGGGTAATTAAGAGTTATTGCTAACTGGTGTGGAATTTCTTTTTGAGGTGATAGAAATGTTACAGAATTGGAGAGTGATAATTGTTGAATAACCTTGTAAATATATTAAAAACCATTGAATTGTATATTCTAAAATGGTGTATTTTAAGATATTAAATTTTCTATTACCTCAATATTTTTAAAAGTAGAGTGAGCTATGATAGTGTAAGAAAGGAATGTTAATCTGCTGGGGAAATGAGAGATGTGAAGCATAAGTTTTCCCAAGTGTACTAGTCAGGGCTCTGTAGAGAAACAGAACTGACTCTCTCTCTATATATATACATATATATATATATACACACACACACACACACACACATAATGTAAATATTATGAGATTTTTGATAGAAATTGGCTAACATGATTGTAGGGATGGGCAAGCCCAGATTCCAAAGGGCAGGACACAAGCTGGGAACTACAATGAAGGATTTTGATGAATTCCCTGGGAGAAGCTGGCTGACTGAAGTAGAGAAGGAAATTCTCCCTTCTCTTCCAGGTTCCATTGATGTTCAGCTTCTGGCTGCTCCATCTGTGGCTTTCTCTCCCTTTGTCTGAATTTCATTCTCTTATAAAGAACTCCAATAATAGGATTAAGACCCACCTGCTTGGGGTGGGCCACACCTTAACTGAAGTAGCCTCAACAAAAGTTTCTACTTAAAATGGATCCACACCCACAGGAGTGAATTAACTTTAAGACATGATTTTCTGGGGTACATACAGTTTCAAACCACCACACTGAGGTAATGATGTTTGAACTGAGATCTCATAGTTGAGTAGGAGTTAACCAAGTGGAGGAGAGCGTTCTAAAAGTGCACACATAAACAATGTCCTTGGAACATTCAAGAAATGCTAGTGTGACTAAAGCACTAAGTGTGAGGAGGGCAGTGGTAAACAAGATGAGTCTGGAAAGACAGGGTCCTGATCATTCAGGATCACCTAGACCAGAGCTTCCCAGCTATGCACACGAGCACACCTGTGTGTCATGAATTTGTCATAGGTGAACCATCATATGGATTCCATCATCCTCTGAGGCAGTCAGAGCCATTGGGCTCATTGGTTTTCTTCCAAAAGTCATACAAATACTTTCATTTTCTATGTGTGCTAAGATGTGAAGAACCTTGGGAAGTCTGACCCTAGACCACAAAAAGGATTCCAATGGATAACCATTGAATGTGACTTGATTTAAGCAGATACATCACATGGGTATATTTGACCTTTTTAAAAAGATTAATTCTACTGCAGTATGAAGTAGTCATTGGATAGTGGGCAAATGTGTCTGTGGGGAGGTCAATTAGGCAGCTGTTTCTGCAAATTAAGCAAAGTATTACTATAGCTTGAAAAATGGAGGTGGAGTGATATAGGTGTACTTGAGAACAATTAGGAGAAAAGTCACCTTGGCAACGGACTGGCAACATGGATCACAGCAAGGATGCTGCATGGATGTCTTGTATGTTCTTAGCAAGAGCACTGAAAATCCAATGGATTTTCTAAGATGGTGAAAATTAGAGGAGGGATAAATTTTAGAGGAAGATTATGAGTTTGGTTTTGGACATTTTGAATTTGAGCTGCATGTAAGATATCAAAGAGGTGATATCTTTAAGCAGTTGGATATATGGGTCTTGAGCTGAAGATATATATTTGGACTTCATAGGTATATCAAATCGCAAGTCATGGATTATATTACTTAGGAAGAGAGTTTAGACTAAGAAGTGAAGGGCCTTAAGAAATTCTAATATTTACAGTATAGTGAGAATAGAATAAGTCAGCAAAAGACACAAAGAAGGAGCAACTTAAGAGGTAGATGGGAAACCTGGAGAGTAATGTGACATGGAAGTTAAGGGAAGAAAGTGTCTATGAAGGAAGATGTAACCAACAATAACAAATGTTGCCAAGGGTGGGATGATGTCTGAAAAATCCCCTTTAGATTTAACATACTGAAGTCCATGTTAGTGGAATGAAGCAGGTGAAAGACAGATCAGAGTGAATAGAGAAGACAGTGGGAAATGAGTAAACATTGCCCTTTTTAAGAAGTTTTGCTATGAAGGGGAGGCTAGGAATATCTCATAGCTGGAGGGAAATTTAGGTAGAGACCTGGGCATGTTTAAGCATGAATGTATAGGATTCTGAAGGAGGAAATGGTTTGCCAAGGGATAGAGCTAGCCTAGAAGGACCAGAGAAATGAACCCAGTTAAGCAGAATTAATCTAGAATATACTGAGTGTCTGAGGGGCTAAGATCAAGTCTGGAGGATAAGACAGTTAGCAAGAATAACAGTAACCATCAGAGTTACTGGGCTCTGGTCTGAGGGTAGAAGCTATTCTGTATTACACTTTCCTGTAGGTTTAATCAACAAATATTAGAGCATTTATTACACATCAGACCTTATTCGGGGACGGGCAGTCCTGGTCCCTAAGGTGAATGCAATTCCTAAATTAAAAGAGATAGAAATGCTAAGATAACCCCACATCATAGAAGTGCCAACCTCTACAAAAGAAAGGAGACCGAAGATGAAGGAAAGTGAAGAAAATGGAGAAGAGAACACTAACCCAATATTTAAATTATTAAGTCCAAAGATGAGAGTAAGGAATTTCAGGACAATCAAATTCTGGAAATACTATATTATTATTATATATATATATATATTATATCATATCATATTATTGTAAGTGGTTTTCTAATGTTCTATCATGTTGAACAGGTCCCTATCCCTCCATGGTAACTAATTTGTTCATTTAAAAAGTTACTGACTCTCAACTCTGTATCAGTCACCAGACTAGGAGCTGGGTATACAGTGATAAACCAAACAGACATGATCCCTTCCTTCATGGAGCTTATATTGTAGTAGCAGAAAATAACAAATAAACACAAATAAATATATAGTTGTAAATAGACGTAAGTGTTCTAAGGAATAAAAGAAAGTATTATGAGAGAATATAATATGGGAGGTCCTTTAGAATAGGCAGTGGCATTAGACCGTGAAGGATGAAAAGGAGTTAACCTGATGAAGAGAAGAGGAAATAGCATCCCAGAATTAGAGCACAGCACAATCAAACTGAAAATAAATATTCTGATCCACAGCTCTGGGAACCCACAGATTGTCCCTTTAAATGACCCACCGTGTTAATTTGACAGGAAATTTCTCTTATTTTTCCTTCTCCATCTTCAATCTCAAATTTTCTTCAAATATTCCTTAGCATCTTGCCAATGACTTATGAAAGAGAGAGAGGAAAGAAGGAAAGGAGGGAAGTAGGGAGGGAGAGAGGGAAGGAGGGAGGGAGGAAGGAAGGATGGAAGGAAGGGAAGAAGGAAGGAAGGAAGGAAGGAAGGAAGGAAGGAAGGAAGGAAGGAAGGAAGGAAGGAAGGAAGGAAGGAAGATGTATCTGATTGCAGCATGATTGGTCATAATTGTGATCCACAGTCAAAATGATCACAATTTCAACTGTAGAGATTTTTTTTTTCATTTGATCCTAGTTCACCATATTTCAAACTCAAACAGCCTTAGATTTTGAGTATGAGCCTAAGAGTTGTGCTACTGAGTTTCCAAATGCTGATAATGAATAGAGGCAAGCCATGCACTCTACCTAAGGTGGGAAAGAGCTTAGATGGGGCTGCTTTCTGCAATTCTGACCATGCCTCCAGCTCATTCCATATTCTGGCCTTTGAGAGGAGAGGAAATAAAGGATAGAACTGCAAGTTAGGGAGGAGGTATATAGGAAAATGAGAAGGAAGAAAGTCAGGTCAGGGAAGGAAAAGGGAAAGGATGGGAGAGGAAATATTCCACAGAAAATTGCTCCTACTCACAAAGAGAGGAAAGAAAAATTTTAAATAACAAATAGACAAGTTTTTCACACTCCTTTGCCCTCTCTCCCAATTGCACATTTATTCACCTGGGCCCCAAATACTCAATTTGCTGTTTTAGAAGAGACCTTCTGCTGAAACCAAAAACACTGAGTCCATGATCCAGACTAGACCATGCATCCATACATGTTAATTTTTTTTTTTTTTTTTGCTTTTTTCAATAACACAATCCCCAAGACACAATACTTGTACACTTCTTTAGAAATGCACTGACATATTCTGCCTTTCTAATGTGTCTTACACTCTGCCAGAAACTAGATGGGCTTGATTTATTTGAGCACCTGATTGTGCAAGCTTCTGAGGGTCCTTGATTGAAACGATCTGACTTTGGGCTTTACAGGGAACCTGACAGGTTCAAATCACTCCATTGGATGGTAACCCCCAGAAGAGTATTCCCAAACGATTTCCTCCTGAGGACCTGCTGCGATGTGATCCTTTCAGGGAGAAGAGAAGAGAAATGGAGGGAGGGTGGGAGGGGAGATGGGGAGACAAGCTTTGACCAGGAGGCTGGTAGCACACGTTGGAGATAAGGATGATGCATGGCCTATGATTTTGTCATCAATCAATGTATCATCCTTGGCCTGTTGTTGAGAGGTCCTCTATTTACACTGCACCAGCCCCCTAGCCCCACACAGGGCCCAGTGTTCTGAATGGTGGATTCACTGAGCATCCTCCAGGCACTGTGCTCAATGGGACACTGTTCCAGTCAAAGTTCACGCTCCACAAGAGAAATGGACATTGACAACAGCTTTTTTAAAGCCCCACAGTTCTATTAGACACTCAGATATAAATTCATAACTACTCAGACACTCACTTTTCTGCACCAATTTTCACCTCTCTAGCCAGCACTAGGGAATTTAAAAAGGAAGCAGATGTAGCTCAAACGTTTGAGCTCCCACCTACCATATGGGAGGTCCCCGGTTCAGTTCTGGTGCCTCCTGGAGAAGAAGAGCAAAACAGTGAGCTGGCGTGACAGGCAGGCACGGCGAGCTGATGCAACAAGATGACCCAACAAAGGAGACACAAAGAGGAAAGACAATGAGAGACACAACAAAAGCAGGGAGCTGAGGTGGCTCAAGTGATTGAGCACCTCTCTCCCACATGGGAGGTTCCAGGTTTGGTTCCCAGTGCCTCCTAAAGAGAAGACAAGAAGACACAGAGAGCACACACAGCAAATGGACAGCGAGTGCAAACAACGGGGACAGGGAGGCAATAAATAAATAAAATAAATCTTAAAAAAAAAACAAAAGGATATTCATTCCTGTGAGTAGACAAGTCTCACGGGCCCAGAGGTCTACACAACTGTTCATGGTAGCCCTGCTTATTATACATATTTTACCTATCTGGAATTGGAAGGAAGAAAAGGATTGGGGGTTTATTCTGGCTTCTGAAGAATATATGCAAGTTACCATCTCTGGATGTATTGTCTATTATTTTACAGGAAAAAAAAGGGGGGCTGGTCACAGATGTGGCTCACGCAGTTGAGTGCCTGCTTGCCACGTGGGAGATCCTGGGTTCAGTTCCCAGTGCCTGCTAAAAACAAAAACAAACAATGAGCAAACAAATGATAAACCAACTCAGGGGAGCCGATGTGGCTCAGTGGTTGAGCGCCAGCTCATATGAGGTCCTGGCTTCAATCCCTAGCCCCAGTACCAAAAAATTTTAAAATTAAAGTGGGGACGGGGGGCAGGGACAGAAACTACTGAACATGCTCTATATTTACTTCAAAAATATAATTTTAAAAAATATTTATATTTTATATTTAACATTGAAGTTTCCAAAAGTTAAAGGAATTTCTTGTCAATGCCGTAAGTGTCTGTGTACACTTAGGGATATTGCTATATAATGCAAATGGCAGAGTTCTACATGCCTCATAAACAAAAGTCTGTCTATTGTGCTGCTATATTTTACTAACTCAGAACACTGGAGAAGCAGAGACAAGTAATTTCAAAATGATAAATTTTGTAAAACAAAACACTCTGTTATTTGGAGCTTAGGAGTAATTTAAAAGGAAGATAAACAGTTCCAACATTTAATGGATAAACAAACACGGCAGGATAATTTATTGGGATATTTATGAAAAAAATACTTTTTGCTTTTCTTGCTCCTGTGGGAGCCTGGCTATAAGGAAAGGTATTGTCCTCCTTCCAGGCAAGAAGGTGGGGATGTTCTGACACTGGACTCCTTTGTTCCTCTTATTAATAGTGCCTCATTGTGAGGCCTAAAAGCAAAGCCTGCAGGCACCCCTCAATAAAAGAGCTGCAGCCTACAACAGCAGAAGGACCAGCGTGACTCGGCTTGGTGGGGATGGGAAGGGATGGTGTTGGGAAGGATTCTATAAGGAGCAGAGATCAGTAGGCCAAATGCTTACAGCATCTCAAGAAGTAACAAGGGGACTAGGAGGAGATGGGGGGAGGCCCCCAAACAGCTTCATATGAACTACCTTGGTCATAAGGGACTAATGTTACAATCCCAGCTCCCCACCCAATGTTACTCTCAGTTCTCAGTCATGAGAACTCCAAACAAACACTGGTTCAGGCTTCACTCTCTGGGAGTACACTCTGCTAAACAAGCTTGGGTTACGTTGTAAATATCGGCCACAAATGCTTTACATCTCTTCCCATAAAGAGGTGCTGGATGATGCAAATATTCTGGCTGTCCTGATTTTGTGATAATCAGGGTAGGTTAAACATTCGCTATATTAGAAACCGTGCATGTTAGACCTAGTTTTTCTTCCTAGGTCTGGTTTTTAGAAGGCTGGTGATAAACTAAGCCTGATTTATTATATGACCATCCTGTATGGGAAAAGACTGTAACTTTAGGTATCTTTGGTCAACCTTAAGAGATATAGCGGGGGGGTGGGGGTGTGTGTGGCTCAAATGGTTGGGTATCCATCTCCCATAGGGAGGGACCTGGGTTCGATCCCTGGGACCTCCTGGTAAAAATTAAAAAAAGAAAAATACAGAAGGTGCATGGGGCTGCCAGGCCCTGCGTGTGGGCGCACCATCAGGCCATGCAAGCAGGTGGGCCCCCCAGGCCCCACGCGTGGGTGAGCCACCAGGCCACCACACATCAAGATGATGACATTACAGGAGAGTGACACAAGGGAGAGCCAAGACAAGATGCGCCGAAAAACCAGGAACTAAGGTGGCACAGGCGGTAGGACACCTCTCTCCCACGTTGGAGGTTCTGAGGATTGAATCCCAATGAAGACAGGAGGAGAAAGATGAGAAGAGAGGACAGGAAATGGATACAGAGAGTTGCCCAGCAAATGGACACAAAAACAGCAAAAACAGCAAAATTGGGGGAGGGAGGTAAAAATGGATAAAAGTAAATAAATAAAGAAAGAAATCCTTAAAAAAAAAAAGTATAGGGGAGTAAGATAGGGACTATAGTTAGTAGTAATACTTTGATGATGCTCTCTCATAATTTGTTAACAAATGTTTCACAACAATGCAAAGTATTTGTGGTAGGGTGCTGTGTGGGAGCCCTGTATGATGTTACGCATGTTAGTTTTGTAAGTTCACAATGTTTACTTAATACTTATTGTTTATCTGTGTTCATGTATGAATGATACACTTCAATAAATTGTTTTTCAAATGAAAAAAAAAAAAGAGGTGCTGACTGGACTTGGTCATGTGACTTGCTTTGGCCAATGGGACATGACTAGAAACTTGAAAAGTGTTTGCACATTTGGGCCTGTTGTCTCTGGCTGCTTTTGGAACACAGTCTCCATGTACAGAAGTCCGGACTTGCCCACTAGATGCTGGAAAACATGGTCCAGTTGCCTGCATTTCCAGAGCCAACCCCCAGACGTGTGAGTGAGCCCCCAGGCGACCCTCTGTGTAGCCACATAAGTGAGTCAGGCAAGATGAGAGGAACCACTCAGCTGAGCCCAGACCAATTCTGGCAACCCACAGAATCATGAGATAATCAGTGATGGCTATTTTTTAAATAGTTTTTTTTTTATTTTTAAAGAAGCTGTAGATAACATAAATGTTACATCAAAATTATAGGAGATTCCCATAGACCCCCATGTGAGTTTTAACAAGAGAATGCTCTAGGCACCCTTCTACTCGGATAGCATGACGAAACTTATGCTAAGTCTCTTCTATGTTAACTGCTACTGCAGGAGCTATGTAAAAGCCCATGTGCCAAATTAGCCAGGGTTTTCCTATAAGGTGACAACTTTTTCAAGTGACAATACACTTTCAGGTACAAGTTTGCCTTCAGCACATTTGGGTCAGAACATGTATTGGTGTTTACACCTCCAGACTCAGGACGGCTATCCTCCCTCCTGCCCTCCTCACCCTTGACTGTCTTCATCCCACCTGTCAATTTCTCACTTGTAATCACTTTACTTCCATCCCCAAAATGGGCCCTGAACAGAGCCACTCTAGTCTACCCAATAGCTTTCTCTTAACTCTGAGTTTCAGGACGGTGTTAGGGGTCCTATTTCCTTACCACCCATAATGGCCTGGATTTTTAATGCAAGTTGCTACATTCCCTCCCCCAGCTCCCGGTTTGCTGAGCAATAGTAAAGTACAAGACCAGATTAAACACATTCCTCAGGTCAATGGCTATGGGCCAGCTTACTTTCCCTTCAATAAAGTAATCCGGCTCCAAAGTAGCAAAAGGTCTCTTATATACAGAGAAATAATGCATATTATTTATATTATGTATATTAATAACTTTTCTTATTTTATGCAGCAACAAATATCACTTTACATAAATTATCAGTGTAGATTATTCCCATTATAAGTTTGTTGTTTATCTACAGATTCATTGGTCCTGGAAACCCTAGAGAAACATATCTTACATATGCATTTAATTATGCCAGATCTGAACACCACTTTTGACAAATCAGAATTTCTTTGAGCAGATTATTTCTTGTTTCAGCACTTGCCTAAACCACGCGTATATTGATATCCAAAATAACTCCCTACTAAACGAGAAAGAAAGAACATGAATTAATTAAGCATTTGACTCAGAAATTAGAAAAAATAACAAAGCAAGCCAAGGCAAAGCAGAAGGGAGGAAATAATAAAAATAAAATCATAAGTTAATAAATTATGAAAGAGAATGTAGTCACCCGCTAGGATCGCTATAATTTTAAAAATGGCAAATAACAAATGTAGACAGGATGTGAGGAAATTGGAACCCTCATACATTGCTTGTGGGAATGTAAATTGGGGCAGAAGCTGTGGAAAATAGTTGATTCTTCAAAAAGTTAAGCAAAGAATTACCATATGGCCCCACAATTTCACCAATAGGCACATACCCAAAAGAATTGGAAACGGGTACTCAGACAAGTACACGTACACACATGTTCATAGCAACATTCGTCAAAGTAGCCAAAAGGTGGGAACGAACAGCCCACGTGTCCAGCAACCAATGAAGGGATAAACAACTGGTGGCATATACATACAATGGAATATTATTCAGCCATAAAAAGAAATGAAGCTGTAATACATGATACAATGCGGATGAAACTCCAAAACATTATGCTAAGGGAAAGAAGCCAGACCCAAAAGGTCATGTATTATGTGATTCCATTTATATGTAATGTCTAGACTAGTTAAATCCATAGAGACAAAACTCAGATCAGTGGACTGGGGGTAGGTGGTGATGTGGATAAACTGCTTAATGGGTAAAAGGGTTTTACTTTCGAGGGATAGCAATGCTTTGGAACCAGACAGAAGTGGAGGCTACACAACATTGTGAATGTACTAAATGCCAACAAATTGTTCAATTTAAAATAGCTAATTTTATGTTATATGAATTTTACCTCAAAAATTGTTTTTTCCTTAAGGAAAAAAAAAGGCACTAATTAGGACCCCCATAAAGGGGGAAAAGGGAGAAAGAAAAAATAGAAATGGAAATGTATAAAGTACCACAGATACAGAAGAAATTGCCTTAAGAGTCTTAGCTCTGTCTATAGCTCTGTAAGGAAATTTGAAAACCTCGGTGAAATGGTACTCTTCTAAGAAAATTGAACTGCCAAAATTATGTCATAGATAGAAAACTTGTCCTCACAGATCTTCTTTCTGTCACTATAGTATAGTCTGCATTTTCAAGGAATTTATATGCATGAAATCATAGAGTATAAACTTTTTTTTCCCTGACTTCTTTCATTCCACATATTTATTTTGAGATTCATCCATGTTGCCATATTTTATCACCAGCTCATTCCTTTGTACTGCTGAGTAATGTTCATTGTATGGATAAATGACAATTTGTTAATCCATCAACTTGTTGATGCTCATTTGGGTAGTTTCCAGTTGGAGCTTTTACAAGTAAAGTAGTTATAAACACCTGTGTACAAGTCTTTGTATGGGAATGCCCTCTCATTTCTCTGGAAAATTCCTAGGAGTAGAATGACTGTCATATGGTAGATGTACACTTAACTTTTTAAGACACTGCCAAACTGTTTTGCAAAGTATTGTGCCATTTACATTCCCATCAGCAGTTCATTCCAATTCCAGATTTCCAATTCTTCCACATCCTTACCAACACTTGGTATGTTCAGCCTTTGCAATTTTAGTCATTCTAGTATTTATATAGTGGTATCTTATAGTTTTGATTTATATTTCTTTAATGCCTTATGATATTCAGCCTCTTTTCATGTGCTTATTTGCCATCTATGTATGTGCCTTGTTCAAGGGTCTGTAGAAATCTTTCACCCATTTTTTAAATTAGGTTATTTGTTTTCTTAATGAGTTTTGAATGTCCTTTATACTTTGGTAATGCAAGTCCCTAATCACACATATAACTTGCAAGTATTTCTCCATCTGTGTTTTTCATTCTCTTTTAGTATCTTTCAAAGAACAGCTATTTTTTTTATTTTTATGAGATCAAAATTATCATTTTTTCTTTTATGAATCATCCTTTGGTATTGAATCAAAGAAATGTTTGCTTGACCCAAGGCCACAAAAATTTTCTCACATGTTTTCTTTTATACACTTTACAGTTTTATATTTTACATTTAGGCCTATGATCCATTTTGAGGCAATTTTTATATATAGGGTGAGGTATAGATAGAAATGTATATTTGACATGTAGTTATCCAATAGGTATAGTACCATTTGTTGAAAAGGTTACCCTATCTCCTCTAAATCACCTTTGCATTTTTGTTGAAAAAAAATTGTCTACATACATGTGGATCTGTTTCTGAATTATTTATTTGTCTATCTTTACACTAATACTTCACTGTCTCTACTACTCCAATTTTTTAGTAAGTCTTGAATCAGGTAGTGTTATCTCCCCAACTTTATTCTTTGTCAAAATTGCTTTGGCTCTTTTAGGTCTCTTTCATTTCCATAAGAATTTTAGAATCCGCTTATCAATTTCTACAAAAAGTCTGCTGAGATTTGATTGGGGTTGTTTTGAATCCATAGATTAATTTAGTGAGAATTTACATCTTAGCAATATTGAATCTTTTGGCCCATAAACACATTTATTTAGGTCTCCATTTATTTGTCTTTTTTAATTTCTCTCAATAATGCTTTATAATTCTCAGTATATAGGCATTGTACATCTTTTAAAATATTTATCTCTAAGTGTTTAATATTTTTATGCTTTTTAAAATTTCTGATTATTCACTCCTAGTCTATAGAAACATAATTTTCATATATTGATCTCATACCATGCAATTTTCCTAAACCCAATAATTAGTTCCACTAGCTTTTTTTGTAAATTCCATCAGCTTTTCTACATAAATGATTATGTCACCTGTAAATAAATGCAGCTTTACTTCTTCCTTTACAAAGAAGCCTTTTATTTCGTTATCTTGCCTTGGTATACTGTAAGACCTCCAGCACAATGTTGAATAGAAGTGATGAAAACAGACATATTTGCCTTATTCCTTATCTCAGGGAGAAAACATTCAATCTTTCACCATTAAGAGTTAAGTTAGCTGCTGGTTTTTCCATAGATGTCTTTTATCAAATTGAGGAAGTTCTTTTCTATTGGTAGCTTGCTGGGAGTTTATACTTGGAATGGGTGCTGGGCTGGATTTTGTCAAGTGCTTCTTTTGCACCTATTGAGATGATCAAACCATTCCTCCTTTTTAGTTTGTTATTATGGTGAATTATATTAATTGGTTTTCAAATGTTAAACCAACCTTGCATTTCTGGTGTAAGCCCCACTTGGTTGTGTAGTGTCCTTTACCATAAACTGGGTGACTTCAAACAGCAGAAATTTGTTCTCTCACAGTACTGGAGGCTAGAAGTCTGAAATCATGACCTGGGATTCAGATCAAGATTAGAAATACTCTTCATTTTCATGGTTTTGAGTATTCCCATTGTCTTACCATGTACATGTAGTGCTTTTATTTTGCTTTTTGTTTGTTTGTTTCATTTTTTAATGTTAAGGTGGTTTTCTGGTAAATGACATTATGGGCCACTTTCATTTTCATCCTAATTCTCTTCCAGATTTAAATAAAGAATAAATAAAATACTAACCTAACAAAAAGTGCAGGTCCAGAGTCCGTAGGCCCTGAAAGTTTAAATAATCTGGAGGACCCTTTTTAAGAGAAATTATTTTTTAAGCATTTATTTTTAATTATTTTTTAAGATATTTGCCTGTACTTTGTGCTTCTCTCGACGCTATGCATTCCAAGCATTTTATTCATCTCAACACAATCAAAAGAGAAGTAATTTTTCTTCATTCTTAAAATAATATAACAAAAGTAAAGATTAATGTAAATGGGGAAAAATATAATTCTATCATCCAACCACTCACAAAAATCCAACATTTTTTTTTATATTCCATCCTGGAATAAGACCATCCTTGACAATAAGACCATAGTTTTACAATGTGGCAATCTAATGTATATACAATTCCGTATTCTGCTTTTCCAACCTAATATCATTGCTTTGTAAACACGCTTCCAAGTTGCCACATAATCTTTCCAGTTAGCATTTCAACACATGATATTCCATTAAATTGACAAACCATGGTTTATGCAATAATTCCCATACTGTTAGATACTTAGGCTGTATCAAATTTTTCACTATTATGAGAACTAAAATCTTTAGAGATTTTTTTTCTTTTCTTCTGTCAAATTATTTCCATAGGATAAATTTCTAGGAGTGGGATAAATTTCTAGGAGTGGAAAAGGGGTATGAATAATTCTGTTGTTCTTGATATATATTACTCTTCCGGGGAAAAATTCAGAGAATATTATGGGCATTGATCTGTAAACACAGATTAGTTATTGTTTACCCAAGTTCAGCATCATCCTCAAAAAAATGGAACATATGCTATGTGAAAGAATTTTAAATATTTATGAAAGGGAAATATTTCCTTCATTATTAATCACAAAATATTAAGATATTATTTATAACATCTTTTCATCATCCCTTGCAAGTCACCCTTAGTGTAACCATTAGCATCCATCAAATCATTCAGATCAACTGTTCTATTACCTGTAAGGCAGGGAAAGTATACTTCAGAGGCAGATAAGCTGAAATTACTGGATGCACAAAAGCTATGCTGTATATTTTCTGAAATTATGAACTATTATAAGAATTCAGTAATTTTTCTAATTTTTCTTAGGATTTTATAGACTTTTATGCAGAGGTAAGTGCAAGGGAAACTATTTTTTTAAATATCTTACTTTTGCAAATTTTAAAAAAATCATGACCATGTGAACACATTGCTAGGACTTATCCCTTTGAAGGGGCTGTGCAAGTGAGGGTGTTGAGATGATTCATTAGCTTCATGAAAAATATGCAAATATCTGTTGAACACAAGCTCTTAATAGAACCTCTGAGATAATAGCTAAGTTTTGTAAAGAAAAGAAAGTAGAAAGAGAAGAACTGAAAGTGGGAAGAGAGAAAGGGAGTAAGAGGATCAAGGAGGACAGAGAATAATATATACTGAAAGCTTTCTAATGCAGACACTATGCTAGGCACTGTCATGTGTTTACATCATTTAATTTTTTCAACACCCTCTCAATGATAATTTTTAAGTGCTTTATCATGCATGCTAGTGCCAAACACTGATCTAAGTAACTCAGTCAATATTCATAACTGTGTTAGTCAGGGTTCTCTAGGAAAATAGAATCAACAAGAGATATCTGTAAATAGTATGAGATTTTATAAGCTTCTCTCACGTGAACGTGGGAATGCACAAGCCCAGATTCTGCAGGCAGGCTGCAAACCAGGGGCTCCAATGAAAGTCCAATGAAGGTCCTTGATTAGTTTCCGGGAGACATTGGCTGTCCAAAGACGAGCTGGGAAATTCTCTCTGAATGCTGAAATCACTTCTCCTTTTAAGGCATTCAACCGATTGGATAAGCTTCACTCATTGCTGATGGCAATCTCCCTGGTTGATCATAGCTGTAATCAGCCATCTCCGCAGTAAACTCACTGATGGCTAAAGCCTACAAATGTCCCTGTATTACAATTAGTCCAGTGCTTGCTTGACCAAATAACTGGGCACAATTACCAGGTGAGTTGACACATTAGCCTAACCATCACAGTCCACCCCTTGTCAACTCAGCAACTATACACATTGCCATAAACCATACTTAGTCTCTAAGTAAAAACAATTACAGATATGCATATACATATATATATGTATATATATACACACATATATATATATTTCCACCTAATAATGTTCCTACTCTCCTGTCTACAACTGGAAATGTATTAATTCCCTAAAGAATAGGGTACAAGTCCTTGGGTAATATTCACTCTTAAACTTGACATTCTTAAATATTATGACATAAAACTAATACAACTTGTCATATGATAAGGGAAAAGGTTGGGGAAGAAAACAAGAAATTCATTTTATGTAAATATACAATCATATTCATAACAAAACAAGGAAGAAAGATTCACTACTATTACAGTCCTCGTTTCTGTAACTGATCACTTCTGTGGTTGAAGTTCATATTTATCATTACCTTCTTCCACTACCCATTCCATGTTCCCATTCCCCTCAGGAAGCTCTTCAGCTGGCCATGGTTCTTTGCCTGGTGGAGTGACCCAAACTTTCATTCCTAAAGATTCTGGGCCATTGTTAGTCCTGCTTGGACTGGTTTGTTGCAATTTTCCATTGACTTTAATTACAGGGCATGGCAGTTCTAGCAGGATCCTAGAGGATCTCCTGTATTCCAGGCAAACTCTTCTTCACCCCCATTATTAGATGCAGTCCTATTTCCCCTTGATAGTCAGGATCAATCACCCCAGCCAGTACAGTAATTCCCTTCTTTGCCTGTTGATTCACAGGTAAGAGGAGACCAAAGTGGCCAGGTGGCAGTCTTAACTTCCAGTTCAATGGAATCATTGTTATATTCCCTGGTGGCAGCACTCCTCCTTTTGAAACTAAGACCTGTAGACCAGCAGAGCTTAAGGTTGCAGGGACAGGAAGCAAAAATTTTCCTAGTGGATCACTAGGGGTAATAGTGAGTGCTGCCACTCCCATTTCCACCCCTTGATTCCTGGACCTATGAATCCTGGCTATGGAAGAAATAGCACCATAGAGTAGACTCTGATTTACAGCATACACAGCCTTCTGGAGAACATTGCCCCAGCCCTGCAAGGTATTGCCACCTAGTCGGTGCTGTAATTGAGTCTTCAAAAGGCCGTTCCACCAGTGAATTCCATGGGCATGTGTCCATTCCCGCACATCATTTGCTGTGAAATGGATTCCTTGATCAGAAGCAATGCTGTGTGGAATGCCATGGCAGTAGATAAGACATTTGGTAAGTTCACAGATGGTAGTTTTGGAAGAAGTATTGTGTGCATGAAATGCAAAACCATATCTGGAATATGTGTCTATTCCAGTAAAACAATCACTGCCTCTTCCATGGTGGAAATGGTCCAATGTAATCAACCTGCCCCTAGGGAGCAGGCTGATCATCTCGGGAAATGGTGCTATATGAGGGGCTGAGTGTGGGTCTCTGCTGCTGGCATATTGGGCACTCAGCAGTGGCTGGAGCCAAGTCAGCCTAGGTGAGGGGAAGTCCAAGTTGCTGAGCCCGTGCATAACCTCCATCCCTACCTCCATGGCCACTTTGTTCATGAGTCCATTGGGCAATGACAGGAGTGGCTGGGGAAAGAGGCTGAGCATTAGGCACAGAACGGGTCATCTTACCCACCTGATTATTAAAATCTTCCTCTGCTGAAGTCACCTTTTGGTGAGCTTTCACATGGGACACAAATATTTTCATGTTTTTTGCCCAATCAAAAAGGTCTATCCACATACCTCTTCCCCAGACCTCTTTGTCACCAATTTTCCAATCATGCTCCTTCCAAGTCCCTGACCATCCAGACAAACCATTGGCAACAGCCCATGAATCAGTGTACAAATGCACCTCTGGCCATTTCTCCTTCCAAGCAAAATGAACAACCAGGTGCACTGCTCGAAGTTCTGTCCACTGGGACGATTTGCCCTCACCACTGTCCTTCAGGGATATCCCAGAAAAGGGCTACAGTGCTGCAGCTGTCCACTTTCAGGTGGTACCTGCATATCGTGCAGAACCATCTGTAAACCAGGCCTGAGATTTCTCTTCCTCAGTCAACTGATTGAAAGGGACTCCTCAAGAGGCCAAAGTTGTAGGCTGGTAAAGAGAAGGTAACATGGCAGGGGTGGTGACCATGGGCATTTGGGCTCCCTGGGGCAGGCTGGAGGCTGGGTGATATAAGGTTGACAAAGTGTGGTCTCCACAGGGCAGGCCATCACAGGTTTATCTTGTAAAGTCTCAGCAGAATTTAGGGTTCCAATGTCCCCACGAATATTATCATCATCCCATATGTCTCCATCCCCATTCTCGGGGTTCCACTCCTTTCCCTGGTTGATTGTAAATGTAATCAGCCATCTATGCAGTAAACTCACTGATGATAAAGCCTATAAATGTCCTTGTATTACAATTAGCCCAGTGCTTGCTTGACCAAACAAAGGAGCCCAATTACCTGGCCGAGTTGACACATTAGCCTAACCATCACAATAACCTATCCAATAAGGTAGATATTAACATCATCATCATCAACATGTTCATTTTAAGATGGGGAAACTGACTCATGAAGGAGTTATAACTTGCCCTCATTGGTAAGTGGCAAATCCAGGAATTGAACCCAAGTGGTATGTTCCTAGAGCCTGTGGCTTAGCCACACTGCCACATTGCCTCTATGCTGCATTGTTTAGCTACCTGAGAACCAACTGGTGCCTCTTACAGAAAACAGGTTCAATTCAGTATAAGAAAAAACCTCCAGGAAAGCACTCTCCAAAAAATGAATGAGCTTCCCTTATGAAATAGCAAGAGAAGTGTTCAAAACATGTTGCATAATAATAAGAGCACCCTATTTAAAATTACAACACTTCCCACATTCATCCCACTATCCCCAACTCCTTTCCCTCTTTCATTTTTTTCATAGCATATATTTCTACTATATCACATAATTTAACTGTGCATCTGTTTATTATCAGTCTCCCTCTACTAAAATGTAAGCTTCACAAGGGCAGGAAATTCTATCGGATTTATTCAGTACTCTATCATCAGTACTTAGCCCGTGGTAGATACGTAATAAATATTAGTTGAATGAATGAATGAATTGGATGGGTGGCTGAATGCTGTGACCTCTAGGCTCCCTGCCTATCATAACTATAAAATGTTTCATCCATCTTCATTTGGCTAAGGCACTTCCCTGAACACTGCTCTTTGGCCTGGTTAATCAGCAGCTTTCCAGCCTTTGGGTGTAAACTCTTCCAGAGCCCAAAACTGTGTTTGTGGCCACCACCCACACACCTTACCCAAAACCTACAACTGGTCCCAAATGATAAGCTAATCCTCCCCATCACCCTTGGACCCCCAGTCCCTTCACCTGTTCCCATGCATTTGCTTTAAACCAACCAATCCTTGATTCCTGCGGGAAACCTACTAGCCTCCACCCCTAGACCACAAGGAAGGCATCAGTCCATGAATCCCTCTCGCTCTGCTTGTGTGCTCCCCACCCACTGGTTGAGCCACCTAAGCTGAAAGTATTTCCTATTGACTCTTCATGGCACCCCTCTCTCCCTGGGACCTGTAGCAAACTATATATTATTTTATTATATATTATGGCCTCAGTTTCCCATTGTGTAGCACCTTACGTCCACCCAGACCCAAATTTAAAATCCAGCTTAACTAATTTGAATGCTGCTGGTGCTAAGACTGATGAGCCTGTATTTGGAGATTTCTTTCTTCTACCTCCTATTCCCTTGCCTTACTCCAACCCAAGAAAATCACTCACCAAATTTACATTCTCATAACTCTTGGAAGGGAATAGGCATCCTTCATCGCACGTGTGAGAGACAAGAAATGATACTGGTAAGCCCTGGAGATGCAAGTGCCTTGCACATTCAGCCATTAACTTTGGCCTGCCCTGTGTGTGCTGGGATGTTCTCTAGCTATGAATGGTTATTAAATCTTAATCACAGCCTTCTTCTGCAATCAAGAACCTTGATTAATTCCATTTGCAGTCCCACGAGGACAGAAATGGGGAGGCAGAAACAGCAGAGAAGTCAGAGGATAATGATCTTTTAGAGCCCCTGAACTTGTCCAGAGCAACTATTTTCTTTCTGGTTAGCTCTGCAGTGATTACATGCCAGGACTCACTCTCCTACATGTGCCTCCCTCTCAGAGATTTTCTGCTGTGAATCCCACTGCCATCCACTGTTCTCAGGGCAGAAGATATCACCAAGAGAGGATCCAATACAAAAAAGCAGGCTGAGCCGAGAGTGTAATGGTCAGGCAGGGAGAATTCCCTTTCAGGAAAACATCTTAGCAATGTGAGAAGGACAAACCAGCAGTTCCAGCAGCCACCACAAGTGCCCTGAAGCTCCTTTACTGTGGGCAATTTCCCCCCGAAAATTAAATATATATAGCATTCAGCTTCCTTAGCAGAATCTTGGTGGCCTCTCAACTGTTGTGGGAAGGAGTTTTCTGACTCCACCTTGATGATGAGGCCATGGCTGGAGCTATCCAGTCCCTCTTTTTCCTCTTCTATGACCCAACACAATCTAAGATGATGCTTCATTTTTGAACCACACTAAAAAAGCAAAACTCGCTCTGGTTAAAGTCATTACCTTTTACCTGTTTGGTTGTCATTTAGAGTTTTATTTGATCTATCCGTTTTTCATCAAATTCATTTCATTCACAAAGCATTCTGAGGATAGCGTGCCTTGCACGAAATGTGAAACCTTAGAGAGAGGTGACTTGTTAACTGGTAATTATAACACAAGGCAAAGCTTTATGCAAGTTCCCACAAAAAGGGCCAAAGGGCTTAGGGGTGGCTGAAACCCTATCTGGTGGGAATCCAGAAAGGCTTCAGGAAAAGGTAGCTTTGGAGATGAGCCTCAAAGAAAGAGAAATATTTCAACAGGTGGAGAAGGGGTGGGAATCTAAAATGTTCATCTCAACTTCCCAAACATTCACACCTTTAAAATTTCCACTGAAATGTGTTGGGCCTAATTAATTCAGCTTCAACCCTTCATTTGCCTCTTTTTCTCTCCACTTAAGTCACAGCGAGATGGGGACAACGTGTTCCTCCTCCCTCCCACTGGTTGTAAGAAGTGGAATGCCTGTGAGCAGAAGGGACGACATTGAGGGGGGTTAGTCACAAACTCCATTCTTGGCATATGGCCCTGGGTGTGGAATGCTGCTCTTGAGCCACAGAAAATAGCACCACAATGGTCTGATGTGTTTAGACCAAAAATTCACTAAAGCCAAGTGATTGTTCAGGCAGGACACTCTTATATTTAGATCGGTCCAAAAGGTGTCATTTGTTAACTGCAGCTCATTGTAACCGAAGCTCAGGTCCCACACAGCATGTGGTTTTCAGTCAATTCTTACTTTGTATACGGTTTCCCAGATGGGCTGAGTCACTACAAGGTCAAAGCAAGTGCCCTGTATCAAATGCAACTGAGCTGCCCAGGAGTCCAACCTTCTGCCCTAACCTTGGCACTTTCCACGGCGTGTACCTTTAACCCGGGTGCCCCAAAGAAAGGCAAAATGATGACTGTGTACTCTGTGCATTCATTAATTAGCTCTTCAATTAAGACGTTGTCAATGACAATGGAACAGATGTTAATGACCCTTCTTGTTTCTTTTTCAAAATAACTTTTATTCAGATAACAACAGACAGCATCATGGATAAAGCATACTGCCATGACTAAAAACAAACACATTATACAATGGTCCCTTTAATTGCAGCCTGAGGATTTGTGGACGTGTTCTTAGGGAGCTGCAACATCTCTGACTTTTTTTGGAGTGTGTTTTCATCTCAATGCTTATATTAATATAAATCTATCCTCTGGTTAATCATCTTATAACCAATAATCTCCCCAGATTTCGGGGCTCATGTTTGTATTTGCATTTAGAGTTACGTTGGAGACAGGTAGAACCACCCAGCTAATGAGAACAAAAGTAACATTGATCCATAAATGATGCATTATCACTAAATGAGAACAAAACGATGCTAAAATGACTCACCGTACAAATGGAGGTTCACTATGGTTTAAATAAAAAGAAGTGGTGGGAAAATTGATCAATCACACAGCCCATGGGAATATAAGCACAGCAAACTTATTTCCAAAGTCAGGTGGTGAATAACAATTTAGTTTCAGCAAAATAACATCATATTCCACATCCAATAATGTTATCAGTTTTTTAATTTTTATTTGTATTTATTTTGTGAATTTGATTTTAATAAATCAATGTAAATAGGCTTAAACATAAGAATTGTGTCCCAAATTTTATGTTTCTCTGTATTTAGATAAAATAATAAAAAATAAAATGGTTTAAGTCAAAAGTAAATATCCCCAAAATTATATTATCCTTTTGCTCAAAATTTGAGAAATAATGAAGGATGACTTAGTTCTTTCTACTTGCCTGAGCTGTGACATGCTAGATCAACAAGCCATGAGCCCTGGCTATTTTTCAAGCCATTCAAATTAAAAGTGAAGAGCTTTAATATAATGGAAGGAAAAATGTCAAGGAGCTAGGAGTTCAAATCCAAACTCTGCCACTTGTGTAGGCTGAGATAACAAACTGTTTTCACCTCCCTGGGCCTCGATTTTATCATCTGTGAAATAAGGTCTTAATAAATGATTTTTTCAGATCTCTTCCAACTCTAAAATTCTATGATTCTATTTATCCTTTATTCTAAAGATGTTAACTGGCAGTCTTTGGCTTGTGGAAGCTTCGCCTCTCCTGGCCATAACCCATTGCTGCAATCCTGATGTGTGCCAGCTGTAAGTGAGAAGGCACCAAGACAGGCTAGGCTTCTAAGAAAAAGTCAGATAAATCTATTTTGCTTCTCTTTTAAATCCTGTTTTTATTTTCTCATTTTACACATTCTTCTGTGAAAGTAAAGTGAAAACTGAAGATGTTCTTAACAGTGGGCCCCTGTTCTTAGAAAACTGTCCTGCTTTATGCACCATGGCTACACAAATCAGGTTTAACCCACAGGTCCCCCCACCCTTGTCCCTCCACTTTGCCACAGCTGACAGGTAAATCAAAGGCAGCTAATCCTTAAAATACTCAACAGCCTATGGTACAACCTGGAGTAAAAAGAACTGAATGGCATCTAAATTGATCAAATTCATTAAAGCTAAATTAATTAACCTAACAAAGTACAGTATCCCACTTCCAAGAGGCCCTCCAGTGACCGCACGTCCTGGCATTCATGCCCTTGTGTCATCCCCTCCCACACTGAATAGGCCTATGTAACCAATGGAATATCGTGGGAATGACAATGCGTGGCTTCCGTAACTTGGCCATGGAAGAGAGCAGCTTCTGCCTTGCTTACTCTTGGATGACTCCCCCTGGGGGAAGCCAGCTGCCATGTCCTGAAGGCACTGAGGCAGGCCTGTGGAGAGGTCCACATGGCGCCGAACCTGAGGCCTCCTGCCAACAGCCATGTGAGCCTTGGAAGCCGAATCCTTAGCCCCAGGCAAACTTTACAATGACTGCAGCTGATGTCTTGACTGCAAACTCATGAGAGACCCTGAGCCAGAAACACCCAGCTAAGCTGCTCTGAATCCTTGACCAACAGAAATGTGTGAGATAAGAAATGTTTATACCTATATGTGATGCAGGAGTTTTTAGGTGTACTCCCAGAGACTGTATCCTCTGGCCCACCTATTTGCCAGCTGTGCCTGGAATCTCAGTGGAGCTGCAACTCCTACCCTACAGCTCAATGGACTCATCCAAGTAACCTGGCGAGGAGACGACGATGGGCAACAGCCATCCCAGGGAATGGAGAGGGCCTGCAGCTGA
>JAQZBX010021976.1:0-23596 GCA_029593785.1 Cabassous unicinctus | reverse complement strand
AGAATCTGTTGTTTTGCAGAGCACAGGCCTCAGGCTGGATGGGGGAGGGGGCTCTCTGCTCAGCCACTCTCTCCTCACTCAGGGACTAGAGGGAGAATTAAGGAGAGGGTTTGTGGATGAAAAGCAGCAGATGCAGTTGTTTTGGTTTCTGAATGTTTCTCTCACTAATTGTGTAACCCTTGGCAAGTAACTTATTAGAGAAACTTTAGCTTCTGTGAGGAGCTTCCATCTTCTGTAAAGGAAATGCATTCCTGAGAACAAGTGTGGAAGGCCTCTATGTTAGGAATGGAGCGGTAGCCTAAGAGAAGGCTTTACCTTGACTAAAGGAGGAAAAATCAAGGAGTTATAAGAACATGTTAATTTCTAGTTTGAGATGATACACAAAGGACCAGGGGAAAAAGTGAATTGATAAAACAAGTTAGTAAAAGGACAAATCCAAAGAGCTATGAGTGGGTGGGAAAGGAATGGGATCAGAGCCATTCCCACTAGAGGAGATGCAGGTGGGTTGGATATGGAGGCATTGGGAGGTGGTGGTGATGAGTTGGAAGATGGAGCTGTGTGTTTCTGTTATCTCAGGCTTAACTAATGGTATCAGTTAATGTTTTCTTGGTTGCAAGTAATAGAAACTAATTTGAGGTAGTTTTAGGGAAAACACGTTTGAACTATTGGACAGATATTAGGGTGTTTTACAGAATCCAGAGAAACATTGGCAGAGGGAGGGACTCAGCAGCAGGAGTTCATGGGCTTCCTTCCTTTTAAAACAAAGGTTCTCTAACTTTAGTAGGCATCAGAATCACCTTGAGGAATTTTGGGGTTCCACTCTCAGAAGGTTCTGATTCAGTAGGTCTGGGTGGGGCTCAAGAATCTGCATATTTGCATTTCTAACAGTTTCCCAGGTGATGCTACTGCCACTGGTTAGCCCAAGAGCACTGCTATTACCATGACTCAGCCGTCAACTTCCAGTCCTGTCCTTCAGTTCAAATTTTCAAGAAGGAATGGATTGACCCAGCTTGGATTAGGTGTCCTCCTCTGGCCCATTCATTTATGGCCAGGGGTGGAGTCATGTATAATAGGTAGGGCTGCCTGAGTGCCACCCCAGTATATCCTGGAGCAGTTCAAAATCATAGAAGGGCTCTATGATTCCACTCTTCTCAACTGGTGTATTCAGGATCCCAGGTCTTGAGCTGTGGAATTCATTCTGTGGCATTTGTCGTCAAGCTGCCACTCTATCCCTTGGGATTCCTCCCATGATGATTGTCTTTCAAGTGGGGCACTGTCTTCCTAGTTCTTTGCTTCTAGTCCCTTAAAATAAATTTTAAGGTTTTTAATGCTACTCCCTACTAGGAAACTTGGAGGAGATAATAAATCCAGCCAATTTGTGCAAAGTTACACCTGTTCTGGAATACTTTCAATCTTTTATGTTAGTAGTGTGTGGTTGATAACTTCTGGTTCTCTTTTGAGATGGTTGCTGGGCAGCTGGAAGCAGTCCTATCCTCTTACTTTCCTCTGCCAGGAAGATCTTGCTCCATGGCAGTAGACTTGACTTTGCTATCAGGATGGAACCAGGAGCCCTCTCCTCTCCAATAGTTCATTACATGTTTAGGGGCCTTCAACCTGGGAGAGGAACCCCTATCTCATCTGTTGGGGAGGGAGACTCTGGGCAGCACAGGGTTATCCCCACTGGTTATCTCCTAGGAAGTAAAATCCTGGGGAAGAGAGCTGGAGATTGCCTGGATCCCTGCCTCTACTGCTTACTCATCTTTATTTATTTCTTCAATGATAACAAACCTTTAAAAAAGTAAAATTCCCTTCCTTGGACTAAGCTCTAGTTGTGTTTAGAGCAGAAAGAAGTGAGGTGTAGCATGCACAGGAAACCAGAGAGAAAGCAGACTTCTGCTGCCATTTGGCACACTTTTTTTTTTCTTGCCAAAGATGGATACTCAGAGTGGTGAGGTCACACAAAACATGGACAGGGGGAGCCCATCCTTGGTGTGGAGGCTGTAGGAGAGCTCAGAATCCTAGATCAGGGCTGGGAAATCCCGCTAAAGATTCATGGCTTTCCTCCACAGCTTCTCCACCTGGTGGTTAGCCAGGCTCTGCTGGAACCTTTCCAGTGACCAGAAGTTCACTATCTGTGAAGTTAGCCATTATTTCTTCAGGCAGTTCTGACTGTTGGAAAGTTGTTCCTACACTGATTGCAATCTCTCCCCCTCGGGCTGACAGCGATGAGTTCATCAGGTCCCTTCATGGTTGGGCCATTGCACCAGCACTGAGCCCAAACATATAGAAAGTATGAGAATCAGGCATCTTATTGGGCCACTCCAATTTAGAGAAAAACAGACTTTCTCTGAGACCCTTCACATGGAAAACAACACAAAGATTAAATATGACTGGTACTCAAGCTCATAGGCAAACCTTATCAAGCCTTGATAAGGCCCCTTTGTAATCAAGCAAGTATTCATTAAGGAGGCCTGGAGAGGGCAGAGAAGTAGGAGGAGAGTCAGGAGGGGCTGTTCTCCTAGCAGCCATGGGTCATGTGATTGGCCATCACTCCTCCATCTCTTCTACATCTCCTGCCCCTCAGTCCATAGCACATGCACTTGTTTTTATTATTTTAATGGCGTGATGGGCACCCTCTTCAATCAGAGCAATCTACAGATTCTGGTAGTTTAGCAGCTTAAGGAGGGAGAAGGAGGACAGGCCACCAGTAGATCAGCCAGCTCAGCTGTGTCCACCTTGGTGACCAGTGGAGGACACACAGACACGGAGTGCTTGCTCTCCTGCAGAGACCATAAACTTTCTGTGGGCAGGTCTGTCCTGTGATGAAGATAGGGAGCTGCAGGCAGAGGTGGTCTGTAAGCTTCACCTGCTCCTGCTGGACCTTCAAGATTCAGCTCTTGCACTGTGCTGTCTTGGTTTTCCCAGGTGCTCAATCTCTGGGAAACTGAAGAAGACACAGATCACAGAGATCACTTGATTTATGGGCCTTTCCTGATCATGTGGACATTCCTGGTCTGGCCTGTCCTATCCCATTCTCAGGGCACTTGTACCTGGACTTCCAAAGTATCTATGTTTGGAAGCTTCTAAGGGGGTGCTCTGGGGAAGACTCCCAGCTTCACCTGGAAGATGCCCCTAATGGAGTCTGTTCCATTTGTCTGGGATTGAGTGTTGGCTGCCTAATTTGCCTTTGATGTGTAAACAGCCTGGTCACCAGCTGGAATGATGGGACAGGCTTTTATCAGGTATTAATCCTGGGGAATCTGACTCCCACAACCTTCTTAATCCTCTTGTTCTTCAATAGACCTTTTACAATTTGGGGTCTCCCCATTTTAATTCACCTCTTCAGTCTACAAATCCTAAATTTTTTCACTTAATTAACTCCATTGGGGGTTCAGTGGCAAAAGTCGGGGGTTGCCACACATAAGGTATACTCAATATTAAAAGAACCCCAATAATACATATAGTTCTGATAATTTTAACAGTTATCTTAATAGAAGTGGCAATAGTAAACATATCTGCAGTGCTTTGCATTTCAGAGTTCCTTCCTTAGGTGGCACAAGGAACTGGAACACGGGAGTAATTATTCAAGGCCCTGTCTTTCAGGATCCTGCAGTCTAGTGAGCAGGCCACAGCCAGAACTGAGTCCATTGAGATTAGGTTAAAAGTCAAATGAAAGACTGTGAGACAGATTCCTGTGTCCTGAGGACTTGCTGAGGGAGATGGGCTTTCAGGGAAGCCTTGAAGAATGGCCAGGATGCAGCCAGGTGGAAAGAAGAAAATAGTTATCAGCATTAGTATCAAGAAATTTAAGAGAGAAGGGTTAAAATGGGACTATGTTACTCCCAAGTTTAAAAACCTTCCATGGCCTCCATCACCTTTCAAGGTAAAAGTCCAGTACCCTTGAGCATCTAAGACCCTTCATGATCTTGCTCCTTCTCTCTTCTTTGCAGAATCATCTTCCGCCACTCCTCATCATGCACTTTCTGTCAACAATTCTGAATGATTTGTTCCTTGTACATCTTATGGTATTTTCATGCCTTTGTTCCTTGCTCATCCTATTCCTTCTGTTTGGAACCATCTTACCCTCTCTCATGCTCTCCTTCTCTTATCTTCCCTGTCCCCCAAAAGCAGCCCTACCTCCTCCTCCGAGAAGCTTTCCCTGATGCCACCCACCCTTGCACAGTGGCTTCCCTGTGCTCTGCCAGCACTATATGCAATGCAACCAGAGCCCTTAATCATAGTGAATGATAATTTCCTGTTTGCAGGGCTGTCTCTCCCAGTCATTGTGAGTGCCTCAAGGGCAGGAGAGTCTTTATTTTATATACCTCTATGCCCAGGTTAGGGAAGGCAGCATTACCTCCTTGGGGAGCTAAACTGCAGCCAACTTTGCTGGGAAGCCCAGCAACTCTGTTCACTGTCGGTTCCTTCAGCACTGGTGACTCCTTGGCCCCAAAGAGACCCTGCCCGTTTGGCCACTGGGTAAGGTCCCCTCTAAAGTCTAAAAGCGTTGTTGGCCACTTGACTCATCTGAGCAGGCCAAATCAAACTCAAGCCAACTCACTCCTCAGGACACTGTGATTGGACGGCTGGTCACTCCCCAGGCAACGCCTTATAGCCACTTTGTCTCCCACCTAGAGGGAGGAGAGGGTGAAGGAGGAAGGAGGAGAAGGATGACAGACTGGGCGGCTCCCCATCTCTCCTCTCCTGTCCAGAGCAGGTCAATCTCGCCCAAACTTGCATACCCCCCCCAGCAAAACAAAAGTGCTGCAGTTAACCAGACTGAGTCCCCTTAGAAGGCAATGGAGCATCCACTTCTTCTCTCTAAGGCATGTGCCTTGAGGTCCCACCTCACAATTGGCTTTATCTAAGTCTTTTCTAAGCGCAAAGAATATTCTCCCGGAAAGGAGTTCTAAGAATACCATTTCCTCCACATCATTGCATATCTAATGATATCTCTGTGTCTCTAATGCATTGGGCTAGATTTGATTAACTCTCCTCCTTCTTCATTTAGTCTTCCCTACTCTTTCCTTGGACCCTGACATTGATAGGGTCTCTCGTGTTAGTTTTGGTCTCAGGCTGTTTTCTAGGGAACCTGGAGATGTGATCATTTTTTCTTCATCATTGTATCCTCTGTGTCTGGCCTAGAACCAGGAAATACTTGTGTGCTCAGTGTATTCTTGTGACTATAATCCAGTTTTGGTATGGGAGGAGGGGTTGGACCAATGGTTCAGGACCATCTAGAGGCTGGAAGACTCTGGAGAGAAAGGAAGGAGCAAGTATCCTTTGGGAGGAGCAGGGGTAAAATGGAGTTCAGAAGTCCTGTATAAGGCACATTTTAAAAGGACTGAATACCAAGAGACCCGCTTCTAACCTTAGGTGTCCCTAAGCCAATTCTGTGAAGGGGAAATGATTAATTCATGCCGTCGCCGCTTAGCCCCTTCTCCTTAGCCTGGAGAAGCCTTCCCAGAACCCATTCACCTGAGACAGCCACTCAGCTTCACAAACCAACAAAGAGGCTGTCTGGGCCTCAGTTCTCAGCCAGGGATATCTTCCAGGTGTTGTCATGGCAATGCCAGCGTCAGGAGTCACTCACCGCAACTCTGCCTTGACCGTAAAAATAAATCCCTTCTTCCTAAAGTGTCAAGTGAAACCTTTCCTGCTGTGGGGTGAGAGTGGGGGAGGCCCCTCTGTGGGTGCCGTTTCTGAGTCAGCCTGTGTGGGCTCCCAGGGAAAGAGGTGCAGCATCTTCGTGATCAAGAAGCAGGGAATGACACGATTGACCACGCAGATCCTGGCCCAATCTAGGGGCAGTTCAGATTGTCAGTGCCTGCAGCCAAGTCCCGTCTCTGATATGAGTGTGACTCAGGAACTTATAGGTTGATCTTGTCTATTCTGGACCAGTGAGGGTTGGCTTGGGAGCCCCTTCTTAACAACAACTCACAACAACAACAACAACAACAGCATTTGCTAACACTTGGATAGTGCTTACCCTATACCAGGCACTGTTACAAGGGACCTGTTAAGGAGTTTGGATTTATTGCAGCTGTGCATGTATGATGCCTAGCACAGCACCTGGCATAGAGAGAGAACGTGCTCAGTAAACGAGGCTGCAACTGTGATTATCAGACTCCTTGGACACTGATGCCACCTCTCACCTCCTCTGGTCAGCTCACTGGCCTGCAGATGCCATCCCAGGGTAGCGGGAGGTTACTTTACCCTCTGGGTTTAGAATATAATTGTCAACCTGGAGGGCCAACCTGGATCTTACCCTTATTCCTAGTTCTCTAAAGCACAGCCCTGGCCCCAGCCACCTCTGTTCTCTTTCGTGGGGGCTCTTAGGTGCTCCTAGGGGTCAAAGTCCACAGACCCTCTGGGAGGGGCTCCTGCTTTAGTGACCAGTTTTGCAAGGATACATCTCAGAGAAATCTCCAGGTTGTATTAGTGTCCTGCCGCCAGGTTCAGCATAATGGCATTGACAGTTGAAGTAAGCAATTGGCCAATTTCCTTCAGGAACGTTTGAAATAAAAAGCAGTTTGTCTGAGTGGAGGAAATTGTGAGAGCCCCAAATGGAATTGCTTAAATTTATTGCTGGAGAGTTTTTACATATTGAGCCAAAGGCATATCTTTTTGCACTCCATCTTGGGTTTTCAGTACTGCTGCACTGCACCAAAGATGGAGAGGTCTGGGCTGGCTCCAAAGTTGGCCTGTACGAGTAGAAGCCTGCATCCCGTTGTCCCAATGAACAGCTTTAGGTATGCTCCATCAGGGTGGGAAATATTGGAATGCAGAATGGGAAATGCTCCAGCCTTTTCCATCGGAAGGTCAAGAGGGTCCCTGCATCTCCAAATAGGATATTGACCAAGACTTAGCATCCAAAGCATGAGCCATGACATTCAGCTGCTGGATGTTCAAAGAATGCAGCGGATGTGACTTTTCAGCTGAGGTGGGGGGCCTTTATTGTTGAGGGATGAGATTAGGAGGCAGGATATGTGAGGGCTTCCAGGGAAGAGTCCCTCCAGAAACTTTCCCTGGTCAGAACAGATAAATTGTTTTATCTCAAGTTCTGGAAGGCACTGGAGATTTTTATGCAAGTTGATGTTAGAATAACATGTAAATCATCTGAAAAATGGTAGGGGTATATAGTCGAAGGAGCTTGGCCAGGCTGCCAACTGACTTGAGGTCTGGTCTGACTTTGCCTCTAGTTTCCTGCGTGATCCTGGGCAAGTCACTTTTCTTCTCTGGCCTTCAGTTTGCCTATCTGTAAAATGAGGTGGTTAGATGAAATAACCTGAGGCTCTGCCCTGCTCTAACATGCTGTGATCTGTGCCTCTTTATTGATCACAACCCCCAAACCTTCCCCCGACTCTAAATATGATTTACATATTTTATATACATTGAAGAACTCCTCATCGCAATATTGACCTCAGTGCATTTAGATATACCAAGAGGAGGCATCCTGGTGCAGTAGAAATTAGATGGAGCTGAGAGTCAGGGTCAAGTCCTTGTTCTGCCCTTAAGTCTGCTGTTCTTGGACAAGTTACTTACCCTTTCAGACCCTCAGTCTCTTTATCTGAGCCTACAAATAAGGTTGTGAGGATGAAATATGACAGTGTCATAAATCATCAAGGGACTGGCTGGGCATGAATTTCCTTCCTCTTCCTAAGCTCAGGTCCATGTAAATCGTATCACCCACAGAGCCTGCTGGATGAGGGACTCATCCCCTCTTGATTTTATGTATGTGTCTGTAACTCTAAAGAGGAAGTGCTGTCTTTCATGTTATCCTTCTAGCAGCTGGAATGAAAGATTCTTGGACCAAATGAAAGGTGTGCTTGGAAGGGCTACTTTGATAAATGTCTTGGGCTGGGGATTGGGTAAAACCCCTGGGATTATCTTAAGTGAAATAGATTATAGCTAAACTATCTTCTAAGAAGGTGGGTACTATTGACCGCAGGACTTTTGTCTTGCTAAGCAAAGAGATTGAGTGAGACACGTGAGTCTGCAAGCAGAGATAGATCACTCTGAATAGAGAAGGCGGCCTTAGTGGGGCTAGGGTAAAGATGAAAGAGCCAAAAGGGGGCACAAGAGATATTTTGGGGGGAAAATGGATGCATTTAATGGGGTCTTTAAAGTAGCAGTTGGCCTGTTCGTGTCAATACACATACACAGAGACACACATCACATTGAGACACATGCATCCCACACATAGGGCAGGCATGTAGTTACATGGATGCATGTAAGCGAATCCATGTGCATGTGGGAGTGCATGTAGAACAAACGCTCTCTGGCACTGAAGACAGCTGCACCCCAAGTCTTATGGACACATAGCCCACAGTAACCCTCCCCACTTCACCTATTCCCTCCATGTGAGGTCTGGCTGGGTCAGAACTGTTTCCTGAACTGAGGAGCAGAACCCTGCACTGGCTTACCACACTGAGCAGCGTGGTGAGATACATGGAGAAGGCGACATTTCTCATTTCCCTGCATTTGGTGGCCTGTATAATAGCACTTTTTCTGCTTGTTATAGTAACATGCTTAATTATTACTATGTGCCAAGCTTTGTGCTGGGCACTAGGAATATAATAATGAATGAGGCAGGCATGAACCCAGCCCTCTGCCTCGTGGAGTGTATGTTCTTATGAAGTACAGAGACATGAAACAGGCCATTGCACCTGTGATAGGTGTCATGAAAGGGGGTGTTTGGGATGCATTGGGTGGTGAGGGGATGAACCCAGCCCTTGAAGATGTGAAAGAAACTCAGGTTGTTTGGCATATAGCCAAGGCAGGGGCTGGTGACAGAAGACGAGGCTGGAGATGGAGACAGACCAGATCAGAAAGGGCCTTGGAAAATATGTTCAAGCATTTGCATGATACCCTGAAGTCAGCAGCAAGCCACTGGAGAGTTTTTAAGCAGGAGGGTGTCAGGCTCAGTTTTGCCTTTTAGGAAGACTGCTTTGGCTTCTGTGTGGATGCTGAGCCCTTCCCTTAAAGCCAGAGACCTTTTAGAGCCCACGTGGTGAAAGACAGCAAAGCAGCCAGAACCCAAGTTCATGGGCCAGGCCAGGATCCAGGCGTACAAAAGGGCTGGTCTTTCTTTTCTAACACCCTGGCTTACTGGGCATGGGCTGAGGCATCAGGGTGGTGACAAAAAATTGATCATTTTAGTATATTAGATTTTAATTAACATTTACTGAGTGCCTAAAATTTACCAGGCAGGATTATGTCATTTCATCCTCACAACGGCCTCACAAGGCATTTTAGAGATGAGTGGACAGAGGAAGAGGCAGAGGACTGACATCTTGAAGTCCCTACTATATTTTAGGTATGGAGCTAGGGGCTTGCCTTAGTGAATCTCACCTGAACATCTATGAGGTAGGAACTGTTATTCTCATTTTAAGATAAGGAAACTCACCTTGGAAGTAAAGCAGTTTATCCGAAGACACCAAACTCGTGAGTGGTACAACTGAGATTTTATCCCAGTTCTTGGATGGCAAGTCGAGTTCATTCCCCTAGGTCATTTCCTGAAAATGCAACAAGAAATTTTGTCTTGTCTGAGAAAGTCATCCCAGGTCCTGGGTGCTGCTCAGAGAAGTCTTGATGGAGTAAGACAAAGGCAACTACAGTGGCACGGGCAGACTGGGAGGCAGGTGCTCTCTGCTGCCCACACTCTCCTGTAGCCCCATCAGAGATGGAATTCAGGGTCCGAGGAGCAGGGATCATGAGCTCAGGTGCCCACAGCCCCTCATACTCAGTCATTATGAGTTAAGTCTCTTGGGGTCAGCTGGTTGAGGGAAAAGAGGTGGGCAGGGACAAATGGCTGGAGACAGCACTGTGCAGTGAAAGGCCGTGAGTTTTGGAGTCAGAGCTACCTGGGTTTAAAATACAAGCTCTCTGGAAGCGGATGTGGCTCAATTGATAGGGCTCCCGTTTACCATATGGGAGGCCCTGGGTTCGTTTCCCGGGGCCTCCTGGTGAGGGCAAGCCAGCCCGCGCGGCGCGGTGAGCTGACACAGCAAGACCTCACAACAAGGGGAGACAAGCAGACACAGAAAAAATGCACAGCAAATGGACACAGCGAGCACAAGCAGCAAGGGGGGGATAAATAAATAAATAAATCTTAAAAAAATAAAATAAAATAAAATACAAGCTCTGCTATTTAAGAGCTGTGGGACCTTGAGTAAGTCACTTGAATGTAGTATGGTGGTTAAGAGCAGGGCTCCAGAGAAAGACTGCCTGGGTTCAGGTCCCAGTTCTGCCTCTTCCCTAGTTGTGTGAGCCTGGGCAAGCCTCGTTGTGGCTCCAAGTCCTTGTCTGTAAAATGGAGCTAATAATAGTACGTATCCTGCAGGATTGCTGTGTGGGTTAATGAAATAACACAATGCATTAGCCCAGTACCTGCATGCTGTAAGTTCTCAATAAATGTTAAGTATTATTGTTAATCCACCACTTATGCGCCACATTTGTAATACAAGGATAATTACACCCTTAGCATAGTTTGGGGTGGAGGGTGGGAATTAAGTGACAAAATGTCATTTTATATCAAAATAATGTCCAAGTATCCACCATAGTGATGACCAACAGCCCAGTTCCTAAGGGGTGCTTAACCCTTGTTTCTGTTCCTTCCTCCCTTTTCCTGGATCTAAGTAAGAGCAATCACCAGGTATTTTCACCAACTGTAAATATTTTCTGAAAATATTCAAGGCTGGTCTTTTGCTTTGCCAGTCCTTCCGGGAGCAGCTGAGATTGTGTGTGCTGCTGCACAGCCCCTCCTTGCCTTCATGCTGCGCTGCTGGGAGAGTCACAAAATAATAAAATCATCCCTCTCCCCAGATAGCAATCCCCCCACCCATCACTTCACTGTATCAATTACACACATCTTTGGAGCAGAATTTTCTGTGCCCTGATCACAAAGGGTAATGAGGGGTGAGGCCTGCTTTGACCGTAATTGCAACTGCAGAGTCTTACTCCAATTAGATTTTCAAGTCACTTCTGCAAAGCTGAAGTTCTCAGAGCCCTGCAAGGAATGGCGCCATCGGAGACAAAGAGGTTTCCCATTGCTTCGGCATTCACATTCCTCTGTCCCCAAAGTTGGCAACAAGGAGATTGGGGTTGTGCAGTCAATACATGGGCTGTCAAGTCAGGGAGCCTTGGGGTTTTGGAGATAAATTACCCTTGACTCAAGTCAAGTCCCTTTTGGTTGCCAGAAATCGACCTTAACCTTCACATCTCTTATCTCATTTACCTGCTTCTCTTCACAGTGACACTTCTTCTGAGTTACCTAATTCTCTCTGTTTACACTTCCTCTCCTCTCATTCTCTCTTGGTCTCACTCCAGTCAGGTTCCTGCCCCTGTTCTTTCACAGAAACTACTTTCGCCAAAGGTCATCAGTGAGCTGTGTGTTGCTATATCCAACGGTCAATTGTAGAAACCATTTTACGTGGCTTCTCAGCAGCATTTGACACTGCTGTTTCACTCCTTTTTTCCTGAGACACTTCTTCACTTGGCTTCTGGATCATCAATTTCTCTTCTGTTTCTTACTACTTCATTGGTTTCTATTTTTCCGTCTCTTTTAGATCTACATCATCCTCACCACCTCAATAACCTCTTCTCATTTCTATTTGCACACAACTCCTAAGTGGTCCCATTCGGTAGTATGGCTTCAAATAGCAGCTGGATGCTGATGATACCAAAATCTACATTTGCAGCTTGGCCTTCTCCCCTGAACCCCAGACTTTTATGTTTGCCTGCCTACTTGACTTCTCCATATGGATGTCTAATGAACACCTCAATTTCAACATGTCCCACACTGAGCTCTTGATTTTTTCCTTTCAAATGTGTTCTTTCCTCTGATTTCTCTATCTTAGTTAATGGCAACTTTATTTTTCAGTTATTCAGGCCAAATATCTTAGAGTCATCTTGATTCTTTGTTTTCTCTCACACGCCAAATTTAATAAATCAGAGAGAACTTGTCATTACTTTCAAAACATATCCGAAATTTTTCATTTATTTACCATCTCCAAAGCTACTACCCTAGTTTAAGCCACTCTAATCTCTTGCCTTTATGACTGCAAAGGCCTCCAACTGGTCTCCTTGCCTCCATTCCTGCCTCTTCCCTTCACTTTCTTTTTTTTTTTTTTTTAAGATTTATTTATTTATTACTCCCCCTTCCGCTCATTGTTTGAACTTGCTGTCTGCTCTCTGTGTCTGTTCATTGTGTGCTCTTTGTGTCTGCTTGTCTTCTTTTAGGAGGCACTGGGAACTGAACCTCGGACCTCCCATGTGGGAGGGAGGTGCCTATCGCTTGAGCCACAACTGCTCCCTGCTTGTTCTGTTTCTCTTTGTGTCTCCTCATTGTGTCATCTCATTGCGACATCTCGTTGAATCAGTTTGCTGCACCAGCCCTTCGTGTCAGCTTGCTGTCTTGCTCATCTTCTTTAGGAGGCACCGGGAACTGAACCCAGGACCTTCCACGTGGGAGGCGAGTGCCCAACTTCTTGGGCCACATTTGCTCCTGTCCCCACTTTCTATTTATCAAATTTATCAAGATCTTTTAAAAGCAAAAATTAGATTATATCACTCTTCTTCTCAAATTCAAATTTATATTTACTCTATCAGGCACCAGAGGATGTGATTGTCAAGAAATCTTTTTAGCCTCCTTAATGGCTGATTCTGGGAGTATCTAAGTTCTGCTCTCCTACTTTGCTGCTGGTTCAAAGCTCAATCCCTAGACTGCAACTTACAGAGCAAGTTCAGCCCTCACTATTGGTCATAGTTCATGGGCTTTTTCTTCCACTTCCTTGGAGATTTATTACATCTCCTATAAGTTCAATAATGTGATAAAAACACAGTATATTATTGTTTTTGAGCAAAAGCAATCTTCAAAGTTGGCTATACTGTCAAAAGTAGAAGCATTTTTTCACTATCTTGACCCCCTTACTTAGACCCTGTTTTATTTTTCTTTATAGCACTTAATCACCAGCTGACATTTTATGTATTTGTTTATTTATTTGTGCATTTTATGTCTGGCTCATTCATTGCTACATCCCTATTACCTAGAACAGTATCTGACATGTAGTAGATGCTCAAAAAATATTGTGGAATAAAATACAAGGGCCTTTTCAAGTGGTTCAGGAAAAGACAGATTTTTCTCTCTATTGTGTTTTCTTCCAAGATGACAAAGAAAAAAAGGAACAGTGGTCATGCCAAAAAGTGCTGCAGCCACATGCAGCCTATTCACTGCATGAACTGCGCCCGTTGTGTGCCCAAGAATAAGGCCATTAAGACGTTTGTCATTTGAGACATAGTAGAAGCCACAGCCATCAGGGTTATTTCTGAAGCAATAGTCTTCGCTCCTACGTGCTTCCTAAGCTGTATGTGAAACTACGTTACTGAGTGAGTTGTACCATTCACCACAAAGTGGTCAGAAACCATTCTCATGAAGCCCGGGAGGAACGAACACCCCCATCCTGATTTACACCCATGGGTGCTGCCCCATGACCTCCACCAAAGCCCATGTGAAGAGCTGAGTCCTTAAAGACTTAAGAAAAACTAATTTCTGGAAAAAAAAAAGAAATGGAAATTAAACTTTAAAAAAAGATTTTTTAAAAGGTTGTTCATGGAAAGATGGAGATATTTCAAGGAAATTCAAGAACATGAGGAATAGCTGGGCTGGACTTCACAAAGATGGGAAGCAGTGGCTGCTTCTGTATGTAAGGTGGTTCTGGAGGCCCCTAGCAGCAAAAGTTTCAGAACATGAACAAAAGTCTCATGTTCTGCACTAATTTTAATTAGAGCAATATCTGTTTCCTCTTTCCTTGGAATTTCCCCCTGCATTTGGTCTTAGTTTATCACCAATGCAACTCAAGTTATCCTTTAAAATTCTTCCCTAGTTATTAACTGGAAATCTCTTAACTTTTTTCCTTGATTCATATTCTCAAGAAAGAGGATTATATTGATTCAGCTGTTTTTCTTTTTAAAAGCCAGGTCACATGGCTTCTGGCCACGCTATGGACGGCTTGTCTTAGATCAGGTTTTCGCCCCCAGCCCTGATCAAATGCAGCCAGGCCAAATGGAGGGTCAAGTAAGATAAAACAAGGAAACTGGGCGGCAGAGGCCTGGGTGAAGTAAGAAGGGGGGCATGGGTAGGGCAGACAAGGAGGCTGCTAAATTCAGAACAATCTCTGGGAGTGAAACCTTGAAGAATCAACTTTGATGAAATAAACCAGCATTTAAGAAGGTAGAGATCCACACCATGAGTGATGAGAAAACACCTAAGTCCGATCAAGGGAGTGAGGCAGTAGTCTCAGGAAGATGCAGTTACTCTACAGAAAGTCGTAGCTTGATCAATTATATTGAACCATGTTTAAAAATAGTATGTTTAAACTAGCAAGGAAGAGCTAGCAAGTGATCAACTAGAGAGCTAGAAATGGCAGCAGCTCTTCTGCCTTGCCGAGGGGCAAGAGGCCATTGCACAGTGTGGCACAGGGTGAGTCAGATAGTCTGAGTCCAAAACTTGATCCTCCATTCTCTGTAGCTCTGAGCTAGTTATAGAACTTCTCGACACTTCCCTTTCCACATCTACTAAAATGGTAATCATAAGTGTACCTACCTCATAACATTGTTGTAAAGATTACATGAATCATACACGTAAAGCATGTAGAACAGTGACTCAGATGCTTAGTACTTAATTTTAAGTTCTAGTATTTAAGTACTTAGGACTTAAAAGGCAATATTGGTAATGATGAAGAGTGTGGATTCTGGAACAAGACTCCCAGCTCTATCATTTATTGGTTGTGTGATTTTGAACAAATCACTTAACTTCTCTGTCCTTAGTCTTTCATTTTAGAATGTAGACAACGGTTCTTAACAGTTGTTGTGAGACTTCAGTGAATTAATATGTGTAAGATAGTTAGAACAGAGCTTGGCACGGTGTCTCGGTTTGCCACACAATAGTACACTTGTTGATTTACACAGCAGAAATTTATTGCCTCACAGTTCTGGAGGCTAGGACTCTGAAGCAAGGTGTTGGTAGAGCCATGACTTCCTCTAAGTCTCTAGGGTTCTGGAGGTGGGCAACGATCCATGATGCTCTTTGGTTTGGGGCATACTCAATCTCTGCCTCCATCTCGTGGTTGTCTCTCTCTTTGCCTGTATCCAAATTTCCTCTCTTTATAGTAATGCTGGATTAGGACTCACCCTAATCCAGTTTGGCCTTATTTTAAATAATAACATCTACAAAGATCCTATTTCCCAAAAGGGTCACTGTCGTGGGACCAGATGTTAGGAGTTGAACATATCGTTTTGGGGTACATACTGCAAGAATCTGAGTGAAAGATGATGGTGACCTGGTCAAGATGGGTGGAGTTGGACCTGAGGGGATAGTTTTGCTGGTAGGTGTTGGGGAGAGTATGGGTTTTGTCCTGAGCATTTGGGTGAATGGGGTGCCATTAACTGACATGCAATGCATGGAGTGCTGACCCTCACTGGATTTGAGCCCATCAAGTTGCCAGAAAGGCACACAGTTTGTTGAGCCCACATGGACAGTGAAGTCTGGCAGGCTGAGGCAGAGCTTGAGGTTGAGAGGAAGACCACAAGCCAGGGCCAGAGTCCTCCATGGAGGTAAAGGCATGACTGTGAGGTCAAGCATGATAGCAGTGAGGAGGGGATGGAGTAGCCCCCATGAAGGTTTCATTCCTAATGAGATGGTGTCTTAGTTCCTAGGGCTGCTGTAACAATCATAAACTGGGAGGCTTAAGGCAACAGGAAGTTCCTCTCTCACAGTTTTGGAGGGTAGAAGTCTGAAATCAAGGTGTTGGTAGGGCGTGCTCTTCTGAACACTAGAGGAAAAAATCTTTCCTTTCCTAGCTTCTGGTAGCCCCAGCCATCTTTGGCATTCCTTGGCTTGTAACTGCATGCTTGAATCTTTGCCTCCGTCTTCACATCTTTTTCTTCCCTTTGTTTCTCTGTGTCCTCTCCTCTTCCTGTAAGCACACCAGTCATTGGATTTAGGGCTCATCCTCATTGTATTAGTCTGCAAAATACCAAAAATCTGTTGGCTTTTATAAAGGGTATTTATTTGGAGTGGAAGCTTACAGTTACCAGTCCATAAAGCTTAAGTTACTTCCCTCACCAAAGTCTGTTGCCATGTGTTGGAGCAAGATGTCTGCTGATGTCTGCAAGGGTTCAGGCTCCCTCTTCTTCTCTTGGCTTGGTGGTCCTAGCTTCTTCCAATATCAGCTGTAGGCTGGGATAAGTCTCGTCTCTCTCCCAGGGCTTGTATCTGTCCGGGCTCAGCTGCTCTTGTCTCTCCACAAGGTCAGCTGTAGACTATCAGGCGAATGGCTCATCTCTCTTCCCAGGCTCCAGGATCAAAACTCCAACATCAAAACTCAAAAACTCCACTCTCTGCTCTGCCGTATGGTTTTCTATGTGAGTCCCCACCCACCAAGGGGGCGGGGACTCGACATCCCACTGACCTGGCCCAGTCAAAGCCCTAATCACAACTCAATCAAGTAAAAGTGAAAACTCTGAATCCAATAAAATCTAATATGCAAACAGGCCAGTTTACAAACATAATCCATGATCTATTTTTGTAATTCATTAATAATAACAAACTGTTACACTCAACCAGGATGATTTAATCTCAAGATCTATAACTAATTAAACCTGAAAAGAAACTGTTTCCAAATAAAGTCATGTTCTGAGATCCTGGGTGGACATGACTTTTGGGGGGGTGCTGCTCAACCCAGTATAGATGGTGACCGTGGTGAGGAGGGTGGACAGCTCCTCCTGCTCTGCCAACTCCTTCCACCCTGAGACCTGCGGGGCTTGAGAGAATGAGGCCTGGAGGGGTGCTCAGTCTCAGTTACTCCAGGAAGAGAAGAAGATGCCTGTTTGCTGAGGAATGGAAGTGGGGCACGTGTGTGAGGGGCAGTCCAGTCCAGTGGGACAGAAGCAGTGGTGCACCTAGTATTTTGACATCTGGAGTGGATCAATTTTTAAACATTCTCCCTCCTTTATCCAATTTTTTCAGTACTAATTATGAAATGAAATCAGAAATAATGGCTAGAAAAGAGACTCAGTAAAAATTTCTTTTATGGAATGTCATATCAGTAAAAATATAAAAACAAAAATCCAAAATATTGTAGCACAAAAATGAAAAAAGTAATGGATTAGTACTTTTAAATTATATTAATATATGTTTTGAACAAAAAGGAGAAACTTACACATATTGTTCTGTTGCAATAACAAATTATAGCAATTACAATTTCCATTTTCTTGATTCATTCTTTAGTTTTCAAACAAGCAACAATTAAAGAAGAAGAATTAATTTCAATGTTAAAGATAATATTCAAATGCAGTAAAATATTTCATATATTAACTAAAATTTATACTTACCAAACAAAAATATATGACACCTTGCCATTTGCATTGTCTTCTGCTGTTTTAAAAATCTATTTGTAGGTAAAAATTCCCTGTGGTCGCATAGAATGACAGAATTGAAATAATTTAAGTTTAGTTTTTTTGCTTTTAAAGACCATCTTTACCATCATTGTGCTTTCATTGTTTATTTAGCATCTTCTGTTTAGACCCAGGAATATGTAGCATCACAGGAATTGCACCTGAAGCGAGCTTGAATGATCCTGCACTGTTGGAACTCTCTCCAAATGAACATGTGTAGCTGAGTCCCCACTGTGGGGGCAAACCATATAACTGGAAGGATTCCGAATTAACATCCAGGAAGAATACAATGCCTTTTAAAGGGTAATTAATGAAAACAGATTACTTTGATGCAATATATATGTTTATGTCTGTCTGTCTGTCTATCTATCTATCTATCTATCTTCTTCTATATAAAATGAAACCATAACAGTAACCACAGCAGTTGTTAGAACTTTACCACCAATTTTCTGTGCTGAGTATTTTATCACAGACAATGTTTAGAATCGTGAGTATATGGAGATAATAAAAAGAGACAGTTTTGGTTTTATTACTATTTTCAGAATCCCTACAGACAATGCACCCCCTTATTTCCTGCAGCCGGGTGGACCTCTCCCCTGCCCTGTCCTAGGTTTACACTGGCAGGGGAAGCAAGTGCAGAGCTTGCACCTGTGGGGAGGGGCCAAGGTTTGGGGCAGGACAGATGATGGGATCTGTCTGGAGTGGGCAGTCTACTCCAAGAGGCCTTACTGGAAGCTTGGGTGGGGAAGGGGTTACATCAGTCTGATGTCTCCAAAGAACGAGGGGTCCCGATGGCAGGGACAGCCACTGTTGGGCCTCCAGCTGAAGCCCAGAATTTCTGTTTTGTGTTGACCCTCTGTTCCCACGCCTTTGCTTCTCTCGGTGCTTTGGTCTGTCCTTCCCTATGTATCACTGACTCTGTTTCTGTCTGTCTGTCTTACTCTCTTGCTGTGTTTTCCATCTCTCCCCATCTCTGTGCCACTCCCTCTCCCTATTTTTTTGCCTTTCTTTCTATCTCAGGGCCCCTTCCCACCTCTGGGCCTGTTTCTCTCTCTCTGCCTCGCTGCCTCTCTTGTCTGTCCTCTAGGTCTCGGCCTCGCTGTGTCTGTCTTTCTTGTTTTCCATGTGTCTTGGCCTCTCTGTGCAGGACATGGTCTCTTAGTTTCTCCACTGGAGAACTAAGGTTAGTGCTGGGAATGTGGGTGGATGGGGTTGGAGCTATGCATCCCCACCTCCTGCTGGGACTTCAACCACCCCTCTTGGGGTATTTCCCTCTTTTGGCTTAGCCTGGGGAGGGCAGGAAGGCTCACTCTTCAGGGGTGAGACCCTCCACCCACAATGACTTCTCCATCCATGCTTTTACTCCCCGGCTAGGCCCCTGCCCCAGCCAAGATGGCAGTCCCAGGGAATGAGGACGCTGACTGGGCTTCTACCCTTTCCTCTCCTCATCTCCTTTCTCCTGCCCTAGAGTCCTGTCCAGAGAACAGGGGAAATGTCTACTGCTCCTCTCTCTCCAGGCTTCATCTACCCTCCTACTCCTCTGCTTGCCCCGCCCCTCCCCTGTGCTACTCTGCCCTCCCCAGCCCTTCCCAGTCAGCTGCCCCTTGCCTTCTTGTTTGTTTTTATTTTGAAAGCAGCTTTAGATTACATAAATTTTACATTGAAAATATAGGGGGATTTCCATATACCTCAGCCCTCCCCCTCCCACACTTTTCCCCATTAACAACATCTTTCATTAGTGTGGCACGTTTGTTAGAATTGATGAACACATATTGAAGCGCTGCTACTAACCAAGGTCTATAGTTTACATTATGGTTTATACTTTACACTGCACAATTTTATAGGTTTTGACAAAATGTATAATGGCCTGTATCCATCACTGCAATATCATACAGGACAATTCCAATGTCCCCCAAATGCCCCATGTTACACCTATTCTTTCCTCTCCCTCCCCTCGGAACCTCTGGTGGCCCCTGCCTTTATATCAATGTTACAAATTCTTCCACTGTTAGAATAATAATAAGTCTACTTTAGTCCATAGTTCCATTCCCTCCTGATATTTGTTCATTCCTCAATCTTGAGGATTTTAGGATGGTGATTCCCACTTTGTTTCTGATTAAGAGGAGGCTTAGATCCCAGGAGGCAGATAGATGGAACTGTCTTGCTTGCAGTTGTGGATACTCTGTTTTTTTGGGATGGGCATTGTCCATCACCATCATTTTGTTAGTTGTCCTGGATGAGTCCAGTGAACTGGAGAGTAGGTGTTGCAATACTGCTGAGATTCAGGGCTCAACCAGCATATGGACAGCCAGATGATTGAAGACTCTGGGACATATTTAATGAGTATAGTGTTAATTATTGGTTCAAATAAAAGGGGCAGACAAGCCATGTGTAGGGAAATTATAAATGAGTCTAACTCTGTTACATTGGGGAGCAATATTTCAAAGTAAAACCCACTGTCAGAGTGCCAAATTCCTGAGATTGTCTGTCTTACCTATAGTGTCTAGATGTCTCTAGAGCCCTCGGGAGCCCCCGTTTGAGACACTGATTACTGTGGCAGTCAATGAGATCCTCCTGAGACATGCATAAGCATAACCTCTGGAATGACTTCCCAATTCACTTTGAAATCTCTTAAACATAAAAATTCATTTGTATTTAATATTTCCCCCTTTTGGCCAAGCTCTTTTTCTATATGCATCAGTAACTGGTGCTTGGTAATAATCCCTTGGTGCCAGGGCCAGGGAGGCTCATCCCCAAGAGTCATGTCCCACACCATGTCCCTTGCCTTTTAACTTGAGATTCCTTTCACTGAGACAGAATAAGACTCAGATCACAGGAGAATAGGGCAGTGGAAAAATCTTGTGCATGGTGTGCCCTGGGCACTGTATGCCTGGGGAAGTCACACCCTTTATGCAGATAAGGAGACTGAGGCACAGAAAGAACCCCCTCCCCCAATAAGGTGAATCCTAGAGTCCATTCAGACTTGTAACCATCTTCTCGCTCTACCCACTGGATCTTTGATGGCCCTCAAACACCCAGAATGAACCTGCATCAGGGCCTTTGCACTTGCTATTCCCTCAGCCTGGAATACTCTTCCCCTAAATATCTGAATGGTTTGCTCTGTCATCCCTTAAAGTCTTTGCTCAAATACCCATCTTAATGAAGACTTCCCTGACCATCTTATTTTTATTTTTCCAGAACTCCCTGCTTAATTCCCATCCTTGATTTACTTTTTCCACACAACATTTATCACTTTTTAATACCCTATAGATTTAATTAGTTTTAATTGTCTGTCACTCACTAGATTGTAAACTCCAAGGCAGGGAATTCTGTCTGTCTTGTTGACGGCTGTATTCCCAACTCTTAGAACAAAGTCTGATAATTAAGAGGCACTTGGTAGCCCCTGTTGAATGAATTTAAAGTGTCTGGCACAGGGTCTGGTATAGAAGAGGGGCTACTATTGCACAGAGCAGCAGTTATTGAGTGACTGCAGTTTCCCTAGTCAGCAGGAAATCTGGCATCTCTGAGCTGATGCTCTCTGTGCTCCTGACTGGAGTGCCCTATCTCTGGCGACTGAGAGAACCTCTACCGACCCTTGAAGTCTTGGTTCGTGTTGTCCTCAGAGCCTCTCCTGATGATGCAGGCAGATTTGATCTCTCCTTCCACCTGCCCCTTCATTCTCCACCAAGCACCAATCATTCTGGAAAGAGCATTAACTTTGGAGCCCAACTGAGATTCATATCCATGCTTTACCTTTCCCTAGCTTTTTACAGTGTTATAATCCCTCTGGGCCTCAGTTTCTACATCTGTAAAATGGGGGTATTATACTTTTTTTTTTTAGATTTATTTATTTTTATTTATTTATTTCCTCTCCCACTGCCACCACTTGTGCTCGCTGTCTGCTTTGTGTCCATTCATTGCATGTTTCCTCTGTGTTTGCTTGTCTCCCTTTGTTGAGTCATCTTGCTGCACCAGCTCTCCGCGGGCACGGGCCGTCTGCTCTCCGTGGGCGCGGGCCAGCTTGCCCTCACCAGGAGGCCCCGGGAACAGAACCCAGGGCCTCCCATATGGTAGATGGGAGTGCAACCACTTGAATTACATGCGCTTCCCAGGGTAATATACTTTTGAGAAAGCAGTTCTGAGCATAAGTAGTGAATTTAAATATACAGAGGAACTGACACAGTATCAAGTAAGTGGTAGGTATTCAATAAACGATTCTTGTTCTCATTTTCTTTTTTTTTTTTTTGTAACATGTCAGTCTTTCCTCAAAGGTCAGGGGCTCTGGTTTATTTTCCCTTGTATTCTTAATACTTAGAACTCAGTTTGCACATAAGTGATTCTTAGTAATTATTTGTGAAAGGGAGAAAGGAAGCCAAGGAGTCAGGAAGTCAGGAAGGGAGGGAGAAGGGAGGAATAAAGGAGGCAAGGAAGGGAAAAAAATGTAGGACTTGGAGATACAGGTCTCAGACTTTTATTTGGAGGTAACAGAATGCCAGGATAGTCTCAGGATGGGAGAAATTTGGTGTTATAAAGTCTTGGGTTTGTAGAATGTGGGCATTTGAGAATGATAGAATTTGTGACTTGTAGGATCCTAAACTAAATTTTGGGATTAAAGAATTTTAGAACTACAGAATTTGAAAAATACAAAGTCTGGGATAATAGAATTTTAGATTTTAGCGATTTGAGATTATAGAATGGGATTAAAGAGTTGGCAATTAAATTAATGGACTCTTAAATCAATGGACTCAATTTAGGACATAAAATTTGTAGGCTATTTAAATTTTAGCAGCATAAAATTTAAGGAAGAATCCTAAAATTTTGAAATTAGACTTTAAGAATAACACTGGAGAGATGGATTCTTGGGATTATAAAGCTTTAGATTTATAAAATCTTGATGCTTTAGGGAAATTTACAGTTAAAGGCTTCTCTATAGCCTATTAGACCAAAGGATATGTTGGCTTTATTTGAATTTATCCAACGACAGGGTCATCCTTCCCAGGCAGCTCTTCTCACTGCTGGTCATTCCGACTGTGAGGTGATTTCCACTAGGGTCAGATATTATCTATTCTGATTCTCCCTCCTCCCTCCACCCGACCAGGTCCTGGAGGAGCAGAGGTGGCTGGAATGGAAATCCTCAAAGCATCTGGCTCTTGCATCCCAGAGACATGCCCACACTCCCTGCCTTCTGTGAGATGGACTTGGCTCTCAGGCTCAATCCTGGCAGACATGCTGGTAGAAGTGGTACATTTCTGGAAACTCCAGCTCTGGTTCACATTCCTGAGGGTGAGGCAGGCTGTATCTGCCTACTGCAAGCCAAGAGATGGAGATGCAGTAATGTTTGGGCACAGTTGGGTTCTGTGAGGATGACCCTGCATTGGGCAGTGTGGGCATCTGTGTCTGGGCCTGCTTGGCCAAGGCCAATGGTCTGCAGGCTCCTGGCTGTGAGGTCCTATGCTGTGAGCCTCGGCAGAGCACACCTACGATTGTCCACCCCTGGCCTGCCATTGTCCCGTGCTGCCGTGTGCCCTGTGGAGCCTGCAGTGAGAATGCTGTCAACCTATCATCACACCTGCAAGTGAGCCCTGGCCTCCTGCCTCCCCTGGTGGACTTTGGTGGGAGACAGAGAACTCTGAGGAGGTACAGAATCACTCTGGGCTGGCCAAGAGGGGTCCTCAGCCTTTGTAGAGGGATATTTTACCGTTTGTGAGAGGTTGGACTTGTCAACCTTGAGCATTCCTTCCAATTCTGAGGACGTTTAGCTCTAGGAATATTTATCCTTTTTACCGAGCCAGAGCTTCTTTCTCTAACCTTTTATTGTTGCTCTTTGCATTTGAAAATTGGAAAGCAAATTGTTAGGTCTTGTGTGCCCTGAGGCAAGTTCCCTCTCCTTCTCTAGTGTCCTGTGGAGGCTGGGAAGGAATTCCTGGTCATCCATGGGCAATGGCTTCTCAGAACATTGATAAATCAAAGGCAGTTTGAGTAGAAGAGAAAAATGGACTCTGGCGTATATTCAGGCAATTAGCAAAATGCCCAGCAGTCCTTCCCAAATGAATGTCTTCTTTTTAATTATCTTGTGCCTGTGAAACCACCAAACGCATTCACTTGGAGATGATTTCCTTTGTGTTTTTTTTTTTTTTTT